>WYDI02032276.1:0-24495 GCA_009867235.2 Psittacus erithacus
AGTAATGACTTGTCGTACGCTAGACTCACTGGTTACAAAACTGATCCGGCTTACGTTCCCAGTGTGGTCACCACTTCCATACTTTGGGAGGTATATAATAGAAGTGCATAGCAATTACACATCTTTTTTCTGTCTGTGCCACCTTACCTAGGAGCTGAAGTAGTTCAGTTACTTCTTTGATTAACAATAATTTAGAACTGCTCAGAACCAGGCAATGTAATGAGACACAAAACCAAGGTCAACAAACAACAAGCTTGTACTCCCAGCGGGCAGCATATGCCACCCCAGCTGATATCCTCAGCCATGTAAGGGAGTGTGGGATTTATACCACAGTTATGCCCTGAGCAGGTGGACCTGATGAGCACTAAGATGAGTCAATCTGTGGGGGGCTGAAGGGGATTCCCTACATAGCGCTGAATCATCTATCACCAATGCTGTGAAATAATTTCCACAGCAAACAGTTGGGAACAAACAGTTAAAGCAGCAAAGGGAAGATTTTCGTTCAGCTGTAATCTCTCGGGCACTGCTGAGTCACTCTCTGGATTTGGAGGGAAAAAGTGGATGTCACCGCTGGATGCATTCAGCTAGGAAAGAAATCAAAGACATGATCAGTTCCCAGCTCATGATATTTATTTGTAGTTCATTATTGCATTTATATTCTTCTCTGTGAAGAGCGTACAACAATCAGCAAGGCTGGCTTTTTGGTGCAGTGCTTATCAGTGCCTCTAATCTTAACACAAATGTACAGGGCCGTCATTAGAGGGCTGGGAAGCCGTCATGGAGGGCAAGCTTTATTGCTAATGCAGCATCACTTCCCCAGGCAGTTGTAGCATGATGGCAGCAGAATCTGAACTCCTATTTCTCCTCAAGCTGAGCAAATGATGTTTTTATACAAATATGTTTTTATACAAAGAAGATTTTATACAAATAAGTACCTAAGCATATATATAAGTATATATATATATGTATATAACACAAATGCATTCTTAAATCAGCTGAGGCAGTTTCCTGCAGTTTACAAGCAAGGAGGGTGAGGACAAGGAGAGAAACATGTGAAAGAACAGATAATGACATAAGGAGTCTCCCCCCAGGAAGACGCAGCCTAGGCAAGGAGCTCAGCAGGAATACTCATGCTGGCCAACTTCAAGCACCTCAGTTATGTGCCTCAGCTTCACAGGGCTCGCTCAGGATAGGTTTCAAATATGCCACGTGTGCAGGGCTCACAGGATGAGGTTTAGTAGAGTGGCTGCTAGCTATCAGCATACAGAGGTGTTGTCTAGGCCTGTGGCTACTATCATTAGTTGACAGTGTGTCTAAGCAGTAAATACAGGCTTCACTAACATATGGATCACAGGGATCAAAGACCGGATGGGCAAAGCCAGCCTAAACAGGTTAACTGAGGGAATTTGTCTTTTTTTTCCTGTAGCCTGACAATACTCATAAGGACTGCCACATCAATAAACTCACATTAGGGCTGCACTGAATTAAACAATTCAAAACAGAGATGTGTCTTTTTGTTTTAAACTATTATTAAATCAACTCCTTCAACTTCTTTAGGGCTATGCCAGTTTGCACCAGCTAAGGATGTGGTGCTAGCTCTCTAGGAAGCTGCTCACTCCTAAATGCAAACACATTGCCTGCTAAGAGTTCACAAGCTGAAGCACCCGGGATTCCTATGATCTCTTGCTGCAGTTCAGCCTGAAGAACCAAGGTATTAAACATGTAATACGAAGAAATAAAAAGTGCATATTTTTAGCTGAGCTAAATTTCCATGTCCCCTACTTTTAGGAGCACTATATCAACACCTGTTATTTTTGCTCTAGTCATCATTTCCATCAGAAACTTATTGTTTCAGAGGTTTTATAACTCATAAAACTTTTACAAGTCAGACAAAATGAGCTTTAGGAAAAAGCTGATTTTTCAGGTCTTGGTGCTGGAATGTATTTTTATATGCAACAAATGTAAAAGAGAATAATGTCTGTAATGGCTTTCATTATATTTAGAGGGAGGAAGAACTGCAAATATATTGAGAAATCAAATCATTTAACTATTAATTTTACACAAAGAATCTGGGCAACCCTCACAGAATATCTGTCAATAGACAGCAAATAAAACCAAACCCAGACAGCGGGGAAATTCTCATCCTTCATTTCCAAAACACTTAAGCACATACTTAAGTCCATCCTTACTGCAAAAGACATTTGAGCATGTATGTAAACCCCTCTTGCAAAAGGATTGCTTTCCTCAGTGTCTGCTGAGAACCCAGGAGTTATCCCACTCAACTCATTACTAATAGTCTTGAAGTTACTCATGGGCATAAATATTTGCAAGAATGGGGCCTCAGTGAGGAGCTGCATCTGTATGAGGAATCATGGCCAAACTATGCCATTCTGAAGAAAAAAAATGCTCCCAGACTCTCTGTCTCCTCTGGAGAGCTGTTACCAACATGGTGCAGAGTGGCTGCTACTGCCCAGATGGCAGAAGCCAAGTGCATGTCCCCTGGCAGCAGGCCACATCTCTGAGGGGTCAGATGCATCTCCTGGGAATGTATCTTTAGATGAACCCTGAGAAGAAAAAAGCTCTTCCATGTCTGACAACTGCTGCAGAGGAACAAAAGCCTCTTTAAAAAGCTCTCTCCCTGTTTACAAATGGCACACTGAGGTTCTCTCTCTCACACACGCCTGACCAAGAAAACTGCAAACTGCTGTTATCAGCCAGCTCGGGATTTCGGGGCAGGGTGAACAAATGCCACCTCGATTCAAAGCATTCATGAACCAGAAAGGATTTCCAGTGAAACCAGTGCCCTTTTGACATGAAGGGCAACTAGAGGTTGGTCCCCCTTCCAAAGGTGGGTGCCCTCTTGGTGTCTGCCTGCTGCTGAAACACCAACAGTATCTCCTGTGGTAATGAAAGGAAGACTTCATGTCAGGGTGCTGAGACATCTAAGCTAGGTC
The DNA here is from genome assembly GCA_009867235.2 of Psittacus erithacus. Classification (NCBI taxonomy): domain Eukaryota; kingdom Metazoa; phylum Chordata; class Aves; order Psittaciformes; family Psittacidae; genus Psittacus; species Psittacus erithacus. Next base: position 2,955 of record WYDI02032276.1, read on the forward strand.
ATGTTTGCCTAAGAAGGTTGGACCAGACGACCCTTGAGGGCCCTTCCAACTTGGTGTTCTATGATTCTATTTTCACTGAAGCACAACGGCATATTACATTCTTCAAAAGCTGAAGTAGCCCCATCTTACATCTGAACATCCTGGGACAACCACCTTAAATCTCGCAAGTTTTGGGGTCACTTTCATTAGAAAATAATTTGTGTGTAATATTGCCACACAAACACATACCTTGGGACACAGCCATTGTTGGCATTGTTGGCAAAGCCTGGGTAAAACCGTGAATCTAGCACAGACCTGTTAGTCAAAGAGAAGCGGGAGGCTTGACTATGAATTTGAGAGCACCCGCAGTGTTTCCGAAATTCTTTGCTCAGTTCTTATTTGAATTCTCGTGGATCTATCCCTGACTTTTGATTTCCTCAGCATTTTGAAGACTATGTTTTTACAATGCTACCTAAGAGCTGGCATGGCTTCTTGCAGGTATTTCCTTACGTGGAAGCCCTCATATAAACCTATTTGGTTGCAAAAAAAAGCAAATAAGAAACAAAATCTGCAGGGATGGTCACAGCTCCATCAAGCTTATTTTCCCAGTATACTGGTGGGACTTAAAGGGATTTTTAGTCCTTTAAGATTCACTTGTCCTTTCCATCCCTACCACACCTGACTGCCCCAGAAAACCTACATAGTAAAACATAAAACCCCAATCCTAAAGATAAACTTCAGGCTTTTGGCATTTCTTAACACTGAGCTAAAAAATCATCTTTCCTGCTTCTAATGTAGCCCATGTGTAAAGTTACAGGCTGTGAGCACTGGCTTTTAACAGGAACTGTTAACAAGCCTTTTTGATCACAGGAAGTGGAGGAAAGCCTCTTCACTTGAGAAAATAACAGCGATATTTATGGGCGTGGCTCTTCTCCCTGTTGGGAGCTGCCAATCACCCCTCCTCCCCCCCGAGCTGATTTCTGGGGGGCCAGGGCTCGCTCTGGCTTCCTTCTGTTGGAGGGCTCCGGCAGCCGATGCTGTTTCTGGGCAAACGGCCACTGCGCTGTTTGTGTTAGATAGGCTGCAGCTGGGCTGGTGGGTGTTGCAGGCAGGCTGCTCCCAGCCAGCTCCCTGGCCTCTAAAGAACAGCTTCCAGATTCCTTTGAGTATTATCTTCCTTCTTTTTTCATTATTATTTTTTGTATTTATTTTTATTTTAAGCAAACAGGGGCTGTTTGACTTCTAGGAAACATAGGTGTGAAGAGGAGGGCCACAAAGATGACCAGAGGGCTGGAGCACCTCTCCTATGAGGAAAGACTGAAAGAGCTGGGGTTGTTCAGCCTGAAGAAGAGAAGATTCTGGGGAGACCTCATAGCAGCCTTTCAGTTCTTAAAAGGGGCCTATAAGAACGATGGGGAGTGACTCCAGCAGGGCCTGTTGTGATAGGACAAGGGGTGATGGCTTTAATCCAGAAGAGGAGATGTTCAGGTTGGATGTGATGAAGAAATTCTTTACACTGAGCGTGGTAAAACGCTGACACAGGTTGCTCAGAATGGTGGCGGATGCATCATCCCTGGAGACATTCAAGGCCAGGCTGAATGTGGTTCTGGGCAACCTGATCTAGTTAAAGATGTTCCTGCTCATTGCAGGGGGTTTTGGACTAGATGACCTTTGAAGGTCCCTTCCAATCCAAACTATTCTATGGTTCTATGATTCTATGAAAGTTTGCTGTACTTACAGGAGGGCAGCCCAACCCATCCACCTTATTCCTCTACTCCTGTTCCTCCAGTGCAGTGAGTAAGTGGCACTTTCTTCTCTTTACTGTCTCTGGTAAAGGAGCCAGTAGTTCATTCTCCTGACATTCAGAGCTACCTTTTAAAAGCAACATAGTACTCAGAGTTATTAGGTAAAAAGCAGAGTGTGTAACTGGTTGAACTGAAGGAACAACTCCAAGGGAGAATTTATCTTCCTGTGTTATCTTGTGATTTAAAATCTGTGCTGGCAAAACTTCACTTCTTCATAGAATCACAGAATCAATTAGATTGGGAATGCCCTTTAAAGTCATCGAGCCCAACCATTACAACAGGACTGTCAAACCCACCACTAAGCCATGCCACTGAGGGCAAAGTGGTCTTCCCTCATGGCTGCCCCTCACGATCTCCAGTCACAGCCGTACCACATCTGCCCCCTCATAGTGATCCCACATGATATAGCTGCCACCCTTACCCCTCATGGCCCATGGCTGCCCCTGCTCTCACCTCACAATGTTCCCTCACAACTGCCCCGCCACTCCCCTCATGATCTTCCCTCACCCCCCATGGCCACTCCTCTTGTCCCCTCACAAGCTCCCCTCATGGCCACTCCTCTTGTCCCCTCACAATGTCCCCTCATGGCCACCCTCCTGTCCCCTCATGATCTCCCTTCATGGCTACCCTTCTGTCCCCCATGGACCCCTTCCTGATTTCCCCTCATGGCCCCCTCCTGTCCTCTCATGACTGCCACTGCTCTCCCCTCTTGACCTCCCCTCACCCTTCATGATCTCCACTCACAACAGCCCCACCTCTCCCCTCATGACCTTCCCTTCTGGACACTCCTGCTCTTCCCTCATGATCTCCCCTCACCTCTCATGACTGCCTCTCTCGTCCTTAAGGTCATGATCTTTAGGTACAATTTCAAGCTGCAAGTATTCAGCAGCTGAGGAACCAGTGTGTATATATGTGTGTGTGCATGCGTACACCATATGTATTCATGTGTATGCAGTTTTCCACTCAAAGCAGTCAGCGGAAATGAAAACCTGATTTTGCAAGGCTTCCACTGCAAAATTAAACATTCAGTTTTTCCTTAAGGGAGTTTGCTGGTTTATGTACTGGGAAATAACCCCTAAATTTATTTTTCTTTTTCTTTTTAAGTCCAAAATATCTTCCTTTGAAAGAGAGCTCAGCTATGATGGGAAACACAATTATTCATCTGGGATGGGAGAGGGGAGCAGCAAGGTGAGAGAGAGTAAGAAGAAATCAAACAGAAAAAGCAAACAGAAGTGAGGGATTTTCAGTTCCTGTGTGTGTGTCCATCTATTTTTATCCTAGAAGGAAGCTTCTTAACGTAGCTGTGTTTTCTTTCACGCTGCTCTCCTCCCTTTGTGGGACTTCCAGGCTTCACCTCAGCACCTGGTTTTTCCTTGAGCTTGATGTGTTATGCCTATAAGGCAGGACAAATTTGGCAGCTGTTGCACTGGAAGCAAAAGACGAGCAGAACAGCAGCAAAGCGGATGCTTTGCATGTCCAGGGGCACCAGAGGGATGTCATTTATTTCTTTTGCTCAGGATTTTCCTGGCAAAGCTGACTGCTTTCTTTTGGCCTTGACTGGGACATCTAGGCAGTGGGAAGAGTTTTTTCTTTTCTTTTGGATCATAAGGTATCCTCTCTTCTAACACTTCTGTTTCTCATGTTCTTATTTGGAGAAAGCTTTTCTTTTCCACCCTTTTTTTCTTTCTCTAAGGCTATGAAGTGTTCCTAAAGTGGAGAAGAAGCAGAGTCTGAGGCACCAAAACAGAACTTCAAATATTTTTCCATTTGCAAAGAGTCATGCAGGCAGAAAGGAAAGGCCACATTCCAGCCCTGCTGAAGCCAATAGGAAATGTGCCACCGACTTCCATGGGATGAGAGATCCATGTGCAGAATCCAAACTCACCGGTCTGCCCATCATAATTAGGGTTATTCATGATTTGACATTTGTATTGGAGTTCCAGTTAAAGGGCAGGATTCCCTCTGCCCAAGGGGTTGTAAGAGCACTGGTCAAAGAGGTATCCCTTGCCCTAGAGATCTTGATATCAAAGTTTATGTCTCACTGTAACACCTTATGGAGGAAATTTATGGGGAAAACAACCCCACCTTGCTAGGTCTGAGCAGATACCTGTGCCCTGCTGCACCCCTAGCCAAAAACAAACTTTCTGAAATGACTGCTAATCTAAGCCCCACCTGCGCTGCGTGCAGACCAGAATAGGATACCATCACTCATTCAGAGCCATGTGCAAAGGATCAGCTGTGGAGAGGTGGTACTTGCTGTCTCAGGATAAGCTCTCTTGAGAATTCTTGGCCGCTCCCATTCCCTTCACAGAATTAGCATGTCACTTTATTAGAAGCCTCAGTAAATCCGACTCTTTAATATTTCTGCAAGGTGAATCTAATTCTTATTATGATATAGCCCTAGGAAAATCAAGCTAAGCCCAATGCATAATGCTAAACCAAAGCATAATAAGCTTTCTAGACTTAGTAGTGTGTTCAGAGAGAAGAAATTGAAGAGCTAAATAAAATGTCAATTTTTTGGTCCTACAGCACCAGATGATTCAATATCAAAGGGAATGCCATCATTGTCTTTGGCATCAGAATCTCTAAAGTTAGGCTGAGATGCTGGAAAAAATAAAAATCGTTGTAATCAAAATCACAAAAAAAAAAAAAAAAAAAAAAAAAGGCTTTTTAAACTTGCTTGAGATGTAACTTGGCTGGAAATGAAACAAAGAGTAGAACCCAAAAGAAAGAGATTCAAAATGGAAAAGCTTGAAGCAAAGTTCCTTCAAGCTTGGGTGGCCGGGGCCAAGTGAGGAGAAGTACACATGTAAACAGTTTTTCATAAAACCTTACCTTGCTCTTATATATAACTTTCATCAGGCATTTTCTGTCAGCAGCGGTGGTTCCCAAAAGAAACAATAAATAGCTGCAAACACACTGGTAGGAGCCTACGGTCCCAAAATTAAAAAATATCCTGATCTACAGATGAGACACGTGTTCACTTGCTGAGAGAAGAGCCGACACCATCAAATGAATTAATGAAGAAAATGGCAAATTCCAGTCAGCTGCCCCCATGTAATACTGAGAGACCAGAAATCACTATGTATTTTTTCTCTCAGTAATTCATTCAATGAAGTTAATAATGATGAACTCTCAGACAATAATCCTATTTCTCTTAGAAAAATAGGATTAAGCATAATGTCCAGTATGAAGCCAAGGCTGCTTAGGTCTTTAATGGTTCTGTATGTCAAAGGATAAACAATTATCTCTTTACATGGGCAGTTCCCAGACACTGGGGTGTTGCCTGGATGCAGCTGTTCCCTGCAGCAGCAGTGCTGGTGCTGGGTGCGCTGGCCACAGGTAGTATTCAGGTCTCATTTGGGAGTCTGCAACTCTTCAATAACTTTTTATTTATTCTTATTTTTTTTAGGGCAGAAGACCTATTGTCTACTTTCCCCCTAACACATTTTCAGAGCATTTCTTTCTGCTCAGAATGAAGTGAATTTTTAAAAAGGAAAAAGGTGGGATCTCTTGGGAACAGGCTTCCCAGCATTTGTCTGGTGCTAGGAGACAGCAATCTTCTCTTGAGACATTTTTAGTGCTACCAGGTACAGCAGCCCAAGTGAGCGCCCCTGTTCCTGGCACCCGAGGGCAGCTCTCGCATGCTTGCCATTTTTTTGATGAGGTGAGTGTGAAACATCCCTATTATTGCAGCCTATCACTGACTTCTCTGCTTTGCCGACTGACACAGAAGCTGTGCTACTGCTCAAGGCTGGCTGCTCCACAAGAGACTGGTAGATGATGCTGTTGCCTGCAGTGTAGACCACAACTGATTTGGCAGCAGTGGTGAGACAAGGCTCTTTCCTGTCATGGTGAGAAAATGATGGGGGAAGGTCCTGTCCTAACACAGGGTGTAGTAGGCAGCAGCTGGGGGGATGCTGGAGAAGAGAGCATGTAGGCTGTGCACTCCGCACAAGCCCACCTAAGCACTGTTATCCCCTTCCCCGGCAGCAAAGCAGTATGAGGCCACTACCCAACAGTCTCTAATAATGAGAAAGGGAGCTTTCCCTCTGCATCTCCTTCACTGAAACTGAGCTGCTCAGCCACCATTCAGGTTTAAATCTCTTAATGTGTGTCTTTCCATGGTCCAGGGTGACAGCATTGGCAGCACTCACTTCTCCCATTATTGACTTGGTGCTTGCTTTGTGTGGGAAACAGCTTTCCCTCCCCACTAACAACCTCTCAAACCACTGGTGGATGGGGACAAAGGCAGCTATCAGCTCTAATGAAAGTGCTCTTCTCCAACTTCTGCTCTTCTCCAACGTGGAAGTTGCTGTGTGTTCCTTGGGACAAGGAGTAAAATATCTTCTAAAGGACAGGAGTATCTTCTTTTGTCATGAAGTAGATCAATAAAAGAAGATCATGAAGGCTGTGATATGGAGCGAGTAAGGAGAGCTTCTGAGTTCACAGTTTGCAGGCAAATCTGGTGTAGCCACCAGTGTCATAAGGAGAACACATCTACAAGAAACTGAAGTGTGGGAGTCAAGTCACTGAGGGAAAGAATGACTGCAGAGGGGCCTGCAGAAACATCTGTGCAATGTCCTCATGATGCGTGGCACACACCCATGCCTTCCACCACTCATCCACTGAGGTTACCTTGCAGTCATTTTCTCCCATCTGCTGTGGGTTTCATCTCAAACCTCTCAGGGACAGTGAAGAGCGCTGCAGTGACCTCTGAGTCAGGGTTGGTGTGCATCAGCCCCTGTGGAGCACAGAAGCCCATCCTTCCTGAGAAATAGGCTGCAATTTTCTTCTCTTCCCCTGCTTCATCCTCTGTAACTCCTTCCTCCCTGCTGTTACAGGTTTCCTTTAATGACATCATCTTGGACTCATTGACCTCCTCCATTCCTGGTACAGTGGGGACTTGGTAACATAAGAGCAGCTGTATTAGGTCAGACATATCTACCTGGTAACCTGTTTCCAACATGAACAGGAGCAAATGCTTGGACATATGTCAGGTGTGGTACCTCCTCCAGGTTCCTTTGTGTGTGTGAACTTTCTGAACCGCCCTAGAGCATTGCTTTAGCTACCATGAATCTGATCAGATTTATCTTCAGTGACTTCGTGAAAACCTTCTTTGAAATAATTTCTGAATCAATCAATGGCAATGAATTTCCTGGTTTACTTAATTGTTAGGGGAAAAGAATATTTTGTTTATTCCTTCGCTTGCTCTTTGCCTTGAAAATGTGGCTAAAGATTATAGCAGAAGAGCATCACTTCAGCTGCTCAGGCTTGCCATGCAGCTGCACCTCCACCTCACCCCTACCTACCCCCACCCACAGCTCCCTGCCTGGCTTTTACTTAGTGGGTTTACATAGAGCTTTGGGGTTACTTCTTTCAGATCATAAGGTTTACAGCACAGCTCAGCTGATGACAACAGCTATGGCCTAACCACAGGGCCTCCAAGATGCTGTCACTGGGAGTTTATACCACCTGCAAGTCTCTCTCCCTTACAGTAACCCCTCCAAATGGCTTCTGGACTCCTATTCTCAACAGCTGACTAAAAAAAAAAAAAAAAAAGGAAAGAAATCCAGCATGATATTTAAAAAGATGTGAAAAGGCAAAGGAAAATCAGTCCAAAACAGCTGGCCAAATCCTCCCCTTTGACTCAGTGGCTGACTCCTGCTTCCAGTGGGACCTTTCCCGGAGACTACTGATGGTCTACATTGGTCTTTCCCCTCACCCCACCCCACTCCTCCCTGTCAGCTCATTGGGCTCTTGAATGTGGTCACCCTTGTATATTTGTGTTGCTGACATCACAACAATGTCAGCCAACCCCTTCATTTTCAAATTTGGAACCAAATATAAGGCCATGCTTCAGTCACTCCTGGGACAGAAGTGGGATGGTTGGAAGGGAGAAAAGTGTAGGAAAAGCCTGCAGAGAAGAAGGAGGTAGGAGTTCAGAGGGTTCGGGAAGGGTCACATTGACTTGTAGGTTACCTCCTCCTTCATTTTAAATGTCAATATTTTTCCAACATCTCTGTATTGAGAATTTCACTGCCCTCACCTTTCCCTCTCTTTTATAGTTACTTTTCACAACTTCTGGTGCAGTGAAGATTTACAGCCTTGAGGAATTGAATAACTCTTTGCCCCTGCCTCACCAAAGAGGCCCAGCAAGCAAATCCTACATGGGCGATCCTCCCCTGAAACACTTCCCATGTGGAAACTGGGACTTGTATGCTGCCCTCAAAGCATAGTCCAGTGGTGGTCTCATTAATTTTTTGGGAGCAAAGCTAAAACTCTTTGGAAAATTCCATTCTTCAAATCTAAGAGCAGATTTTGTCCAGTTTTTCTGGGTGGGTCTCAAACATGACAATTTAATTAGGATGTCCGGACCTCCCTGCATGCTTATACTCACACCGAACTGCCTATTCCCAGATAGTTCTTCTATCAAAGCCACGTAAGGTTTTTGACATCCTGTGCAAAGGTAGCCAAGTGGAAAAAGCAGGCTGCCTGTTTAGTCTCAAACACAGACAGTAGCCACATTCTTGTAGGGAGCCCAAAGCATGTTCAAAAAATTTAGGGAAGATAAATGAAAACCTGTTGCTGTCCCAAACTGGAGCTGTTTGATTTGGAATGGAAAGCTTAGTCATCTGTTCTGCAGGGGTTTGCCCAGCTCCTTTGGTCTCTTCATCTGTCTGATTTGCTTCTTCATATTTTTCCATTTCCTTCCCTACCTTCTTTTTCAGGGTCTCAAACAGGAAAGCGCTGGCTTTCCATGATGACATCACCAGTTACACAATGCCCAGTGCGTTTCTTCTCACTTTAGAAAGGAGGCATCAGGGAGCTTTATGCTTTATAGTAATATTCTTATGCCTACGTGACTTGTGGAAATGTTCAGGAAGAAAATAATTTTCAAACAGTCCACTTGTTATTGATTGCATGGCAGAACCAGCATTAATCATCCCTCCCCCCTTACTAACAACTTCTGTTGTATTCAGTTAGGAGTATTAGGAGGCTCTCAAGGACCTCCTTTATATTTCCTTTATATTTTGGGGAGGTCTTAACTCCTTTATATATCGGCTATATTTCTGTTTCATCAAGTAATAAGGTAAGTGTTAAGAGGCTGAAGTACTTAGCAGAGCCCTATATCCTATCAGCACTTGGGTTTGGCTACTATATGTGACTCAGTAGATGGAAGTGGGTAGGTGACATCACTAGTAAAGGGAAACACATGATAAATTGAGGGTTCAAGGATTTAAACTTCAGCTAATAAAAAATTCAAAGAGGATTAGCTGTGTTTGCAGGCAGAGTGCTTCTGTCAAAAGAAAGATAGCCCAAAGAGAATAAACTATATCCTTTTTCTTCCTTCAGCCACCAGTTTCTTGTCATGCTGGAAAAAAAAATAGCAGAAACAAAAAAGAATAAGAAACCAGCTGTCTTTCAAATGGATGTAGCCATTGCCTGAGTTAGTACATTACAGAAGCATTTTTAAATGAGACAAATTTTCTGGTTTATATCCCAGGTTTGGATTTCCTTTCCTTAAAGACATGGTGAGATGTAGAGCTAGACAAAATGAAAGTTTTTTTAGTAGCTGTAAAAGCAGATCAGCATGCACAAGTCTACTCTACCCATGGACAGAGATGCTGCTTTTTTGCATCATCGTGGGCAGCCATTAGTTACAGCTCTACTTTAGCTAGTTATTAGCCTGATTTGAGTCTTTGAGGCTCTACCTAGGAATGACAACACCAGCACCCAGCTTCCCCCTGATAAACAGAAAAATAGAAGCATGACCTTTGAATTTCTGATTCTGCAGACATGAGGACAAACCAATGACCTTTCCTGGCCAACCTCACTCTTGCAGAGTAAAGCAAGGCATCATGGGCTTCCCCCGGAGCAGATGGCACTTTTTGCTGTCAGCGAGCATGGAAAAAATGACACTGCGTGAATGCAAAGGCACTTCTTCATGCTGGAGCATGGTCAGCAAATGGTCTTTGGGAAAACATGGAAGAACACAAAGCAGGGCTTTTCCAAGTGCCATCCTAAATGCAACCTCGAAGCTGTTAGACAGGATCACAAGAGGGAACAGTCACAAACATGCTTTATTATTGCTGGTTCTGCGCCAGAGCTAAATAGCCATCTTCTGAACATGGACACAACAGCAGCAGCCTCTCACTGAAGCTGTTTGAAGCTGACCCACAGATTGCAGTACATAGGCAGATCTTGCTGACAGTGAGCTGCAGCACATGTGCCACCTGTATGCCCAGGGGACAAGCCAGCTTAATTTATCCTGTGCTGTCATCATGCAGGTTTCACAGTTCCCCAGCTATGCCATGCTGGCTGCCCCACAGCTACGTTACAAGTTGCAGCAGTGAGCAAAGGTGACAAAACAGCTCCTAAAAGTGAAAATCAGTTTTGCTAATGCTCTCTTGCCCAAAACTCTCACTTCCCCACATTAAGGGGGGGATTACATTACAGCAGACACACCACCTTTAATGGCTTGTTGCCATAAGCAATAGAGAATGACCATACTCAATCATCTTGGTACAGGACGACTTGGGGTGCTCCCAAGCCCTGATGAAGAAAGCGAACATTGACTTACTGACTTAGGTTCCACATGGGGCAAGGCAAAGCAGCTTTGCCACCTTTTCACTATAAAACTTTCTTAGCTTCAGCATAAAAATGCCTCACATGAAAGGATATTTACCTTTTCTTTCTCCGCATCGTAAGCCACAGCTTGTGGAAGACAAAGGCTTCAAACCTGATGCAGAACCAGATTGCTACAGCTCTTGTCAGCTGAGGTTTAGAAAAAGAAAAAGTGCACAAAACCCCAAACCTCCTAAAAAGCCCCATACACACTCTGCAGAGCAAGGGTTGAGCTGTACTGTTCTCATGGTAAGGAGGAGAGGGGACTGCGTCTACCACTACAGTTTCTGCAGTTATTGCCAGGATTTAAAGAAGAAAGATGCATTGGGCAGGCTGTAAGACCTGTTGCTGTCTCCATGATTGCTATCGCTGGCACCTGCATTTTTTAGCATATCGCCTACCAAGATAGAGTTTGTCTCAGAGAAAGTGAAGTAATGCTGACAGTAGATCCTGCAAAATATTGTATTTGTTCTTCTATATTTTGTATTAAATTGAAATAAAAGCTTTGGTCATTGGCCTAAGCCATCTTCGGTGCTTGAAGGCCTTCATTTAACTTTCCTACTTTTGCACTTAACGTTTCACAGCCTTGCAGATTTATCCTATGCCAGTGTGCAATTTATTGAAAAGCAGAGAGAAGCTGCTCTTACCCAAAGCATCAGCATGTTGTCTCATAAGTCAATGAACTTATTCTCTGGTCTCACAGTGGAAAAGAAATACATATCGCTCAGAGTTGTATTTTTTTTTTCTTTTCTTTTTTTTTTTTTTTTTTAACTAGCCATTTAGCACTTCCTTTTTATTTCCTTTTTTTTTTCATCTCAAAGCAAATATTTGTAATGAGAATTTGGAGCTGATCAGCCTACCCTCCTCGATACCTCTATCTTCTGCAAGCTGGAGTGTGTATTTTTGTGTTACTGAGGTATCGCACTGGTGTCCCATACCTGCTCACATCTTACATGAACTGAAACCAAAGGCTGTTTCCTGACACCGCAGCAACTGAGCCTGAAGAAAAGAAACTATCAGATGTTTCTGCGTAACAGCTGCATCTCAAAAATAGTAGACTAACCAACAGCTTCACTGTGCTACAAGCATAGGAAGCATACTGCCTCTAAGAAATATGTTTCTCATTTATTGGAAGTGGGCAAGTGAGTCCTTTTTCTATAATCACTTATGAGTGGGAACAGAAACCTTTCAATACAGAGATTTGCATTTGACACTATAGCTGTCTTCTTGTTATTCAGCCACTGCGGCAATAGGTACGATCTTTTGGCCGTATCTTACCTGGATGAATGAGAGTTTGCCATTGCATTTGTTACTGTGCCACAACAAGATTAAAGGCGCATGCGTAAACACATGCTAAGGTCTGCATAAATAGGGCTGTGCTTAACCACATCCAGCTTTGTGAGGAGCTGGTTACGTCTACCCCAGGCATATCAAGCTTTTGGATAGGGAACAAAATATGAACTGGGATTTAGGATGGAGCAGTCAGTCATCAGGAATTTCCCTGTCTGTGGTTTGAGAAGGGTGACTTTGTTACTATTAGCTGCATTTCAAACCCTCCACTTCTAAGAGTGCTGCACAGGCATTATAACAAGCCCATAAGACAAAGGCAGTGAGCGGTGTGTAAAGCCAGGTAATTACAAGGCTTTGAGCAACTTGAAAAGATTCTGATGACACAAGAGCCTCAAGGCAGTGTCCTAGTATGAGGCTGTTCATACAGTTACTATCTGCTGCTGTTTCCCAATACAGTTCAGATGTCTGCACGAGACATTTACAGCACTGTGCTGACTGCCTCATGCTTTCAGCTGCTCAAGGGAAATTTTCAGAGATGTTGTCTGAGTGAATTTAGACACACATGAGCATGAAATGTCCAAGCAGCTTACTCAGTAAAATGGCACTCTTCCCCCACTGCTCCAGTGAAGAAGGGAATTATTCTTAAAGAAACTCTCTTATGTCACAGATTTTAGACAGTTGTGTGGCACAGTGAATGTTTTTTTCCCTCCCCCACCTGGTGGGAAATTGTTCTTTTACAGCCTCCCACTTGATCAGTACATGGGTGGTTCATTGCCAATGAAAACCCAGGTGCTGCTGAATTCCTTTTAGTGATTCAAGCAGCAGTCTTCTCTCTGAGTCAAGAGAAAACCAATACCCTCAGAATGGTTTTAATAGGGACTCTGTAGCAAATTGCTCAAACAAGTCATAAAATAGAGGTCCTGACCACATCTAATAATTGAAGATACCACAGTGCTGTTTGGAGACGTAAGAGCACATGTCCAGAGCAACTTTCCATTGCCTTCTGCCTATATTTCTGTTCTCCTTAACTCCCTAACATGGATGTAATGGTGTGCTTTCTCAAGGAATTTGGGGCATATCTGCTTGGTAATGGACAAAGCCTTTTTAAGATATTGTTCATCATTCACCAACTTCCTATTCCAGGTGTAGTAGGTTTCAGATGATCCTTCACACATGCATATATGTACACACATGCCCAATATACACAGAGATAAAGCAAGTCCTTTCTTGAATTGCATGGGTTCTCAGGAGGGAAGTGGAGTGCAGGAAATTTCAGCCCTAAGCAATTTATAGCACCAGGCACAGATGTGTCTTAGTTTTCTGTGTCCCAGTGCGCCAGGCAGTCCCCTGCGTGTTCAGCCAAGCACATACTGGATGTCTTGCTGAGCTTTAACCCAACCGCCTGGCTCTGAAAGGTATCAGAGTCCAGCCCTGGCTGTGTTTCTCCAGGGGAGCCTGGACTTTGCTATGAAAGCAAACCCAGCTGTCACCTTGACATGTGCCACCACATGTCTTCCTGCCACCACAAAGTGCCTTCTGCCTTGCAGAGGAGAATTCTGGCCCTTCTGAGCTGGGTTTTCCAGTGGCCATCCCCTTTACCAGACCCAAATCAGCTGTTCCAGCCCAAGCTGTTTAATGGCATGCTCCAGGCAGGAGATGCCCGCCATGGACATGAGCTCAAGACCCCCAGGTTATAGCTCCATGGGGTCTCAGTGGCACTTCCTACAGAACAAACACCTCACCCTGCTCTGCTGTGTTGTGCAGGTGAATACTGAGGCAACACTGCCTGTCCTCTGAACAGCGGAGACTTGTTTCCTCTGTCACACAGCCTTGGGGGTACAACTTCCTGAAGGGTATCTTCAGCTCCCACCCTTGGTGGGGGTTCCCACAGGGTCAGAAGGAAGGATTCAGCCACAGACTTTGGATACACCCAGTTTTGTTTAGTCCAGGAGTCACATGCATAGGATAGTAAACTCCTATTTGACAACAAAAAGAGGAATGTCTTGCTATGCGCAGTAAAGGAAGAGAAGCTGAAGTAAGTCTTCTGGGATCAGCCAAGAAGGACACAAAATTATGACAGAAGCTGACCTAGGATAAAACCTCATCCCATTTCCCCTCTTGTAGTGCCTCTTGACCTCATTCTGGCATGTCAGCATGGTGGCATTTGCTCTTAGCCCTCATACTATTCTTAGCCTAGATGTGAAAACTGAACTCAAATGTAAAAGGGGCTTTTTTGATTTCCTCTCCACAAAAAAAAAAAGAAAAAAAAAAAAAGAAAAAGGAAAGAAAAAGATGCCTTTATATAGATATTCTCTGCATCTGGCTACCTCACCACAAGTTACAGGAAACTGGTTGGCTGCCACTTAACACAGCTGTTAACACTTTGGACTAGCAGTAGCCATTGTGCTGATACTGGCTTAAATGAAAAGGATGAGGTATGCGATGGTTAGAATAACAACTGTCTCATATTCCACAAAGAACATAGACAGCGTTCGGATACAAGCCCTGCATGCCTTATCCCACTGCTGCAAACATTGCTGGGGATGTATAATTTTGCTTCACAGCCCTTCTGAGCATCAAAGAGATTCCAAGACATTAATAAAATGTGTCATAACAACCTCATGATACAGGATCACTATATAAACATGACTAATAACTATGGTGGTGTCTAGGGACCAAACAAAATCAAGACTGCTCTCTTTACAAGGCAGCAGAGTCACTCTTGCAAAGTTTCAAATGTAAACAGAAAAGGAGGATGAAGGCTAGGAGGGAAGGGAGTTATAGTCCTGATTGACTAGCTGAGGGGAAAAAAAAAGCAGGAAGGGATGTGAAAACCACTTTTGATATGGTTTGAGATCTCTGCAGAGTTCTTGGAAGCAAGTAATGACAGAAATTGTTCTTGTGGGAAAGTTCAGCTTCTCAGAGGTAGACTAATCACAGCAGGATCCATGTATTCTTGGGTATGATTGTCAACAGATTTCTTTATAAGTGATTGTTGACTTGATTTTGTCAATGCTGATGACATTTTGGAAGATCTCATTGTAAAAAATTACCTTTGGTCAGATGATTAGGAATTAATTCAGTTCCCTTTATAAGATTCTTGATTTAAAAAAGGAAGTTTGACAAAGTTAAGGAACTAGTGATTGGAGCCATCTGGACTGAGTAGTTCATACTCCACCATGCAAAGTCTGAAATTTTCTGAAGTCATACGTGCAAGCAAAAGCAACGTGGGAACAGTGCACTAAAGGGCAATACTTCTTCTAGCGCAAATAACCAGCTCAAATAATGAAAATCTGGAATAATTAGAGACCCTAAATGGAATTAAAACTAGGAACCTTCACGAAGGGAAGGTAGATCTTGGAGGTCAGAAGTATGAACACAGAATGAAAAGTAGCAAAAATCAACCTGGTTTAGATCTTGCAAAGGAAATAAAGCCAGTAACTTAACGTACTTCAGTTATATAAATAAAAAGAGAACAAAGAAAGAAGAAGTGGGGATGCTATTTGGTGAGGACAACTTAGAGATTATAACTTCAGTAAGCAGCCTGCCTCAAAACTCAGTGAATGTTTTCCTTTATATTTCAGTGAGGATGCAAAATGCAGTGACAAGAGCAGAATGAGTAATGGGAATGGAAGGTGAATTGGAAATGGTCATACCTGAGGTGGAAGTGGAGCACAAATTGCTCACTGCCTTCAAACCAGACAGACTGGACACTCTTCATCTTCACCTCTGAAAGGATTTGCATGTGAAATTGCAGGTCCACAGCACAGATCTTTAATGACTTTTTTGTGCCTGGCTCAGGCCATGGGACTGGAAAACAGTGAATGTAGCTCTTGTATTTGAGAAAGGCAAAAAAGCAGTCCAGGTATCCATGGGCCTGCTAATATGATCTCAGCACCTGAACTGAAGCTTTATGTGTTGGTGAATTAAATATAACAGCAAATGGAAAATGAATTGAAAAAGTCAATAGGAATTTTCCAAAGATACAGCACATCACACTTATATCTTTCTTCCATGGCAGTGATTTTCCAGACTAAAGGAATGCAGAACCTTTGTGGAGAAGCTTACAGCAAGTACCATTTGGTTCTACCACACGTGGCCAAGACAGACTATACCAATGCAGGCAGGATTTTACACCTAGAAAGGCAATCACACAAACTTCTACACATTCATTCCTAAATGTTTTGATGCAAGCTGTGGCTCCACAGTGTCAACGAATATACATCTGCTTGAGCTGAAAGAGGAATAGCCATGGGGTCCCTCGGGAAGAAATGTGTCAGAAGTGAGCAAAACAAATGACAGAAAAGGAATATTACTGCTTTCCAAGAGTACCTGAAGAGGTGAACACCATGGAGGAAAATAACATAATTTTAGCAAAGAATAATATTGATATAAGGAGAAATGGAAATATATTGGCCACAGGTAGATTTAGCTTGGAAACCAAGAAGATTTCCAGGCCTTGGAGGCCTGAGGTTGTGGCACAGCCTTCCAGGAGGAGCAGGGTTCACACGAAATGTGATCAGGTGTGGAAAATTTTAATGTGAAAGGACAGGAAAAGGGACTTTGCTTCAGAAGCACCATTCCCGCACCATGTCTCTCATTTTCTAGAGTGGCCTCTGACACTCTGAATTTAATAGCAGACAGTATTTCTGGCCTCCATTCTGTGCTCAGGTACATTGGGAGCAATTCCCATTGCTGTTGCCATCAGTACTCCATTGTCTCTGAGGAGGTGAGCAGAGGCTGTGGTGGAGAGCACCACGGTGTTTAAACAATAGCTGCCTTTCTCCTTCAGTTATCAAGCCTTACCTTGAAATATTTAGGGAACCCTAACAGCATATAGAAATTCTGCCTCCTTAATCCAGTGTTAACTCAATACACAGGGAAATTAGTATGAAAGCCTAATAATCATGTCTAGGATCAAGTGAGACAGACAGGTATTGTTTTATATTCACATTGTAGTTGCATTAGTAAGCAAGCACAAGGGAAAAACAGTTCTCTGTTGCAATGCACAAGGATTTTGGCAGGAGGAATGAATACTGAAAGCTCTACTTGTAATTAAGCTATATCTGCACCTTGTAGTATTGTCCAGAAGAATTCCCATTGCTCTAATTGAAGATGCTTCAAAGTCCATTGCAAAGAACACACCACTGAAAAGTTTTGTTAGTAAGGTCTTTAATTATGGCTTTGTTATACATTTAATTTATAGATGAAAGAACAATTATTGTAAGTTTGGCTGTTAAAATCATATATGTTGCAAGTTGTTGAATAGGCTTCTCGCTTTTTGTTAATTCCCAAATATGTCAAGAAAGTCATTTAATATAATGTATGTGAAGCTTTTTTCCCACTTTCTTTCTTTTTAAGTTAGATTTAATTGGATTGGTACTGCAGTGAAGCAGAAATAGTGGCATGCATTTAAAATCAAATATTTCAGGGCAGGATTTTAAATTCTGAAAGGCACAATCAACTTAAAAACAATGAGTATGCTTCACTCTTTGGACTTGCTTCAGTTAGCAGCAGCTTCTGTGATCACTCTAACTAAAAAAGAAACACAGATTTATTTTTTTTTTCCCAGCAGAATGTGCCCTAATGTTGTACCTAATTACTTTTACTACTTCCTTGATGTAGCCAAAGGGAGCCTCATCATAAGGCTGGACCATTGCAAACAGGCCATTCTTTCCACTCAAAACCCCTGTGATACAAATGCCTTCCACCAAAACAACCTATATGACTCACAGAAGTGAAAAACCTTTTCCTGGGCAAACAGCAAGACAAATTTCCTCCTTCATTTTTCTTCAGGGAGTGCTGCTGTCTTGCAAAGCAGTCCTATCAAAAAAGCCAGCCTCCCTGAGGGTCTGCATCACAAGGCATTTAGTAGATCCCACTAGTTTTCTCCTCAGACTGTGTAAGAACACAGCTGTGTGATCAAAAATCTATGCCTGTATTGTTTTTTTCCCTTTGGCTGCACATGTTGGCACATAAAAGTCCCAGCAGATCCTGTAATGTGCCAGGTGAACAAGGGTGCAGCCCCAGTCCAAGTCCCCATCCTGACAGGAAAACCTGAGCAGGTCTCAGAGCATCTTACTGGAAAATCTGTTTAACACCAGCATGCACTTCTGAACCTCTGGTGAAGCAGTACCATGAAATGCCTTGTGACAATGAGATTTACCATGTGTACAGGAATAAGCCTGCCAGCAGCAACCCCAAGAGCAGCTTTGATGATGTCTCAAACATGGAGAACCCTGGGTGACCAAAGGGGCCATACTAGTGGCCAAGTTTGATCATTAAGTCAGGCACTCACATGGGATGAAAAACGATGCTTGTCAGGGAAGAAAGGATAAAACTCAAAATAAGTTACCTGGTTCACTGAGCAGAGCCAGAGCAGATTAAAGATTGATACTTCCAAAGAATACCTGTGAACAAACTGCACCAAATATTATTCACAAACAGCTGGCAAATGCATGCCAGTTAATTCATAACCTTCTTGAAGACTTTCTGAGCAGAAAAAGAAGCCACATTCACAAAATAGATTATTCACTGCAGATGATTCACCAGCTTTATAAATTACCTAATCCTTGATCTCTTTTTCCAAACAGAGTGGATGAATTTCTCTGGATTGTTTTTTGTGTCTGTCTCAGAAACTTAATTCTTTTCCAGTATTTTATCCCTCGTTTGGCTTCTATTACATTTTTCTGGCCTGTTATCTAATCCTAATGAGAACTGTTTCCTTCCTGACTTATTCCCTTCCAGCAAAGCCCTTGTTAATCGTTGTATTCTGTTTGTTAAAGTGACTTTCTGGGTCCTGGGTGCTACACACTCTTTGCTGATTCACCTCACCCCTCTTCATTTACATTCTCGGTCCTCAGGGCCTCAGCAGAAACTCTGTGTCACTGAGCAGTACGGTTTCAGCCACTTGTCACTATGCACTTTCACACCCATCTATGCCTTGTGGGGTTTTTATCTTTCACATTCTCAACTGCCACAAACCCACCCTTTTAATATTTCCCATTCACATAGTGTATAAACAACTGTCTTTTGGGACATATTTACTGTTACTGAACTGCTGTCAGTGGCTGCTGCCATTCATGAAGTTTTGGATGATGGATAAGAGCATTACAGTTAGGTGTTCACAGATGGCCTGTCCCTGGTTTCACAGCATCCACAGGGGTGAGCACAGAGCCCAGACCTTCCTGGCTGCTCCTTTCCAAGGTTCAAAGCCAAGCATACTCCCATACCCAGCAAGGTGACAGATATCTTAGTCCCACCTTATGTTTGCAGGGGCTGATCTTGTCTTCAGTTTCCCAGGGACTTTCCTCTGCAGCTGTAAGGCTGGATCTCGACAGCCTCTTTCTGTAGGCACCAGAGTCCAGAGCAAAGACCAGAGTTATTCAGAGACTCTTCCTTCCTTTCCCTCTTCAGCTTGGAAGGTTCACCGTTTTTTTTGACTCAAAATGTTTTTTAGCTGCACCCACAGCAAACTGGATTTTACAGTCTTACGTTAGTCTTTTACTCCTCAGCAAAATGAGTCTATAGTGCTGCCAGATAAGTTGGCTCAGTTCTGTGTTCACTTTTCTCAAGACAAAGTAACAGAGTACTGAGTAGAGCCGCCACAGGGAAAATTTTCAAAATGGCTAGCTATAGAGAGCTGGCAAAGTCCACAGCCCAACTTCTGAGGCAGCGGCAGTATTTAAATAACGTAGGCAAGAACTGGTACTGCTGCTGGTTTGTAGTTAAAATCTAATATGCTCAGAGCAAAGAAACATGCACAGCAGCCATGCCCCGCTTTACCGTCAAACCAAGTAGTGACAATCCTGCTTATATCCTATGATGACCCTTTTAAAAGCTATTTGTTTCTTAGCATCTGCTGAGAGAGGGAGCTAATGCTTATAGTGATATCTTAAAAAGCAAAAAGCCCCTTTTACATATTTTAATCTTTTTAAGGATGAGTCTTTTTATATTCAGTCCATAAACTGAGCAAGAAAGACTTGACAAACTGATATGTTGAAGTTGCATTGACTTTCTCCCAAGTTATCGATTATCTATGGTACTGTAACAGAAACATTCTGTTGTTCTGGTAACAGACTTTACACAAACGTGAAACACGGAATTGCAAGCAGTAGAAGTGAGTGACAGTTAGCTTAACCACATCTTCTCTAAATTGGTGGCACAAGCCAGGGTCCTAAAAATAAACATTGTAATTGCGGTTTTGGTTTTAGAGCCATAGCACGGTCAATAGCTTTGGTGCATGTAAAAGAAGAAGAAAATAAAATCTCTTCCTCCAAAAAAAAGAAAAAAAACAAAGAGAAAACCCCCTCAAACTGTCACAGTTTAAGCTGCGCAAGCCTGCAAAGGTAGAGCTATTATATGAAAAATTGCCAGTTGCCATTGAAACACTCGTTGAAAGATACTGAAAACCAAGGTGCACAGCTTGCAGCTGAAGACCAGAGGGAAATTGCTCCAGCAGGGCCGTGAGGACCAAAGTGATTTGCTGGTCCGTCCTCAGCTGGGCTCTGAACTTGAGCCACCATGAGGAATCTGAAGGGCTTTGTACAGTCAGGCCTTGAGTGACCAGCTTCCCAATGCACATCCTGTGCTACATATGCTCATCAGCCCATCACTAATGAAGCTCTTAGGTTCCTCCCATGCAAGACCAGAGCAGAAGAGCTGCCGGAAATAAACTGATGAGGTCTGCAGACACACGTGTACTATGTCCTCCTGATTGCGTGTATCTATATTGCATTGTTGATTATCTAAGTGTGTCAACAACTGTCTTATAATCACATTATATTCTGAATGGTGAACTGACACTGTTCTGTGCTGAGGCGTCCTGGGAAGTGGTGTGGATGCCACAGTCCAGTATCAGTGTTGGAGTCCCCAGCACTGCAAGTCATTTGCAGTGCAGGATAATACAAGCTCACCTTGTGGCAGAGAGCTTTCTTCACATAGCAGAGGCATTTTGGCTTTGCTCTGTTATGGAAGAGGAAGGAAGAAGACAGGCCTAGTTAACAAAAACTAACCCTTAACTAAGTTCAGCTATTCTGTTTTGCTGGATAATTTCACTTTTTCAAATGAGGGTGGCACTTTCATCCTACTTGCTTCTCTGCATCTAAAAAAAGTGTGAGAAAGCAGCAAGAAAGAGCATAAACCTATTGTTCCCTCTGAATTTGACAGCTTCAGTTATGAAACATCATTACATTCTTTTCAATGTGATCACTACATTCACTTAATTTCTGGTTTTCACCAAGAAAGTGTCCCTTTGGAAATTTTTCAAACAGGCTAACTCAAATGGAATAACAACTTTGATGCCTTTTTTCTCTTTTTTTTACTAAATGTGTTATTAGACAGCAGTATAACTCTAAAAAGTTGGTGCCATTTTACCCCACTAACGTTGTGGAGTAGGGAGCTTACAGTATTGAGGAAGACTAGTGTCATGGTTTAAGCCCATCTGTAATTCAGAACCATGCAGATGCTCTTTCACTGCTCCCTTTTTTCCTCCCAGCTCCCGGGGGGATGGGGAGGAGAATCGAAAGAATGTAACTCCCACAGATTGAATAAGAGCAGTCCAGTAACTAAGGTATAACACAAACCACTGCTGCTACCACCAATAATAATAATAATAATAAGGGAAATAACAAGGGGAGAGAATACAACTGTTCACTCCTTGCCGACCAATACGCAGCCCACCCCAAGCAGCGGTCTTGCCCCTTCGGGTAACTGCCCCCAGTTTATATAGTGGCCATGATGTGCTGTGCTATGGAATACCTCTGGCTAGTTTGGGTCAGATGTCCTGTCTCTGCTTCCTCCCGGCTTCCCCTCCTCCCTGGCAGAGCATGAGGCTCAGA
>WYDI02032276.1:24595-44604 GCA_009867235.2 Psittacus erithacus
GAAAGTCAAAACCACAGCACTGCACCAGCTACTAAGAAGGAGAAAAATGACTGCTACTGCTGAACCCAGGACAACTAGGCAGCTGAATCAAACAAAACAATGGTATGCAGTGACCTTAGCTGTCAGCATACACACAATATTAGGGGAAATTTGCTGTCTCTGAAAGAACTGCTGCATAGAAAACCTGTTTCTATGGCACAACTGGTTTTGACTTGATAAGCAGTTCCAGTTAAATAAAAGACTACAGTAACCACAATATAGTTCAATTCTGCCTCAGCAAGAGAAGAATCATACCCCAAAACCATATTGGTAACAGTGAACTTCAGACAGGGGGATTTCTAAAAATGGACAAAGTGGTTGAGAAAGTCTCCAATGTCAAAACCAGGGAAATTAAAATGCTTAGACTCAGCAGGGGGACTGAGTGTATGCCCTGCACAACCCATAAGAGGAGCTACAGAATGTATGTGGCTAAATTGGAAAGGAAGCAATGGACGAAAAATAAAACATAGGATTAAATGGCAGCGATCAAGAGGTTATTCAAACCATGCTGGTAGGCACCAGAAAATGGAAATCTGCATCTAGTGCAGTTGAAAGAAACAGCACAAACACAGGTAAGTTCTAAAGATAGAAATGAAAGGAATGAGACAAGGGGGTAAAGAGAGCAAGGAAACAGATGAAGTCTTAAAAAGTATGTATGACATAAAAATGTCTTTCCATGTGTTAAAAAGCTGAAGCTCAAGAACAAAACAGTGGGTCTGACTATTTCCTAGGAAGTCAACATACTAATCATATTAACAAAGACACTACAGGGAAGCTTTGTCTATCATGATTTCTTGACTTTGTCTTCATCAGTGAATTCAATGCTGAGATATCTGCCCAAGCGCTACTGTTTCCAGATGAAAAAGATGATGTTCTGTCAGAGTTTGTCCACAAACAAAATAGTGGGACCAAGAAAACAGATACATTTCAGAATGAGTGAGACAACAGGTAAGAAACTTCACTAGCTTATACTGTGACGTTATTATCTATCTCCAAGAGTTAATCAGCGAACACTGAAAATCAAAAACAAGGTATAACAAATGATTTCCATTCCTCCATTAGATAGAGGTACCACTGGAGTTATCATGGTCATGAGGTGTCATGAAACTTAATAGCTCTCTTCTGAAAAACATTGAGCTCTTACACTGATTCAAAAACAATCAGTCTAAAAGAGAATATTTATATTGGGAGAGGAACTTCAGAACTTTGTATCCATCAGAACATGTACTGATAACTAATTGACATGGGTAGAAAGGAAGTACTCACATATGGAGAAAATTATATAAATAATCACTACAGGATCTGGTGAACTCCCTACACATTTCTTAGCTTTGTTAGATACAGGATAGTTACAAAGGAACACTGCTTTAATACAGCTTTGTAAAATGCCTGTGGTCATACTCTCCTGAGAGAAAACTTGAGATCTGCTTTGAGATCTCTGGCATTTACGCAATAGTCTGTCTCCCCACCAAGCATGAATTTTGCACGGATATGAAGAACAAATAAAAAAGTATCCTGGGGTCTGACTGAGACACATCTACAGTGTTTTCTGGAAAACTATGTCTGTACCTGCGAGAGGTCACGGTTGAGGTTTTAGAGCTGCTCTGTGCAAATTGCTCTCTTGTATACTACAGACAGATTACCTGAATTCTCCAGTAATCTTTTCATGTACTTAATGAAAATAAAACTTGACTAGACAAGACTTGGTAAAGCTTGCTGTTAAAAAATGCTAAGAAATAAGAGATTTTTAATTCCTCCATGCTCATGTTCATCCATTGAAGACATACTGTTTCCTGATTCATATGATGATAAGAGCTCTCTGACAGTCTCGCTTTATTAGCACTGAATGGCAATACATCAGTAAGCTGTCCTACTGAACGATAGTACATCAGTAAGCTCTCCTACCTGCCATGGATATTACTTCATCTTTCTCAGTGTCTGTGCTGCATCATCCTACTCCCTGCTCCCTCTTTTACGGCGGTAAGCAGGCAGGCATCCAGCGAAAGAATTCGCAGTGAGTGGTTCACATGTGGTATCTGCAGCAATAGGCCCTGAAAATACCTAGATAAAAACAAGATTCAAAATTTCATCCAAAAGAAGCTTTCAGGATTTGGAGGCCCAAATTCCATTGACCTGAACTTCAACTCCCTGAGGCTCCTTTTAAAATTGCAGTCTAAATTTCAGCCAGCCAATACCAGCTAAACACAGTGGGGTTCCTTTCAACGCACAGGACTAAGTAATAACAGACTGCAGGGGTAAAAGAAATACATGGCCATGGTGGTCTTCATTTTTCCAGACCCTTCAATGAGGCATCCATGAAGTTTGTAGTTGTTTGGTCCGCAGGATCCTTGGTTTGTTCTCCAAGTGCCATGTATCACATCAGGCCCATTATCATACGAAGAATGCAAAATACTTTTATAGCTTTGCCCTGGGTTTTGTCTCTCAGATTTTCCCTGTTGAATCACTTAAAACTAGACAGCAGTTTCTGTGCTGCTGCTCTGATTAAGGAATTAATCTTTTTTCTGTATATGCAATGAAATATTTTAAATACTTCTAGGGTGTCTCTGTGAGCTGTTTCTAGCACTTACTTTAAATTCTGTATGAAAGGGAATTCCCAGCTGAGTTACAGTTTTACCACCTAATTTAGACCTTCAAGCCTCATCCACAAGCTGAGGCTTCACCTCCCAGCAGCCTGACACGAACCAGTATGCTCAGAACCGGGCGCTCATTTTTCAGCGAGCACTGTTTACCTAATTAAGAGCTCCTCAGTAGTCCCCAGTTAGTTAATTGTGTCATTAGCGGCAGTTTTGACGTGAGGAACAACTTGTGTCTGGAGGATCAGGCTGGCTCCTGCTCACGAAGCCCGGCGGAGCATCCCCCCAGGGACCCGCAGCCGCCTGCCGCAGTTTGTACAGCGCACGTCGGAGTAATTGGTCCCCCGAGGGGCTGCCTGTTCAGCTGCCAGTGGGGATTGTTTTGCCTTGTGAATAAAAAGCCGAGCTGCCGTGGCTCTTCTGCTGCATGTTAATTCGTGGCCTGTGCATGGTGACTCATGGGAGGCGTTAGATAGGGGGTGAGCGTTATAGTTGCTTTCTGCCTTTTGGCAGCTCACAGCAGTGTGAAATGGCCAGGTCCGATCAAAGAAGCAGAGCAGCAGGTTTGTCTGAGGTCCCCATGCTGATGGCAGGGCAGCTGCTACTGTTGCACAGCCTGAGTTGGTGAGGAAGAGTGGCCACCCAGACCTCTGTCTGGGTGGCCAGAGTCTGTCTCTCCTGGGGTTCTGATGGCTGACACAAAGGATCCTCTCCTTGGAGGCACAATGCCACCCAATCCCATCACTTTCCATTCGCACACGCACTTCATCCAGCAGCATATGTACACCCCCCACCCCGTGCTTACAGCAATAATGTGCCTAGAACACTGCAGGAGGAAGAAAACTGTGCCAGCATACTACATAGGACAAAGATTAACATTTTCACCCTAAAATTAGCAGACAAAACAGTTTCAAAACCATATGCATAGCCTAAGAAAAAGACAGGGGAGCACAGCAGATTTTTGAAACCCAGTGTTCTTACTTCATGTACCTTCTTTCCCCTGCCAGTATCATTACCTTTGCCAAAATAGAGAAGTTCTACTTCTGCCCACTTGTTAGATGCGATTTAACATGACAAAAAGTTTCAGTCTGAAGCAGAAACCACTTCCCCTAGAGAGCAGGATCCAAACTACTGCCCTATCCCTGGTCTACAGCACTCTGCCTCCTGCTCTGGGCCACTGAAGCCTGAATCAGTGCTTTTTGTGGTTTGAGATTTGGCACAAAAGAAAAGATAAAGAGCATTACATGTTACCTCAGGGAGGTATGTAAGAGTTGAAGAAGATACAGATGTGAGTATTTTCAAATAAAGGCTGGCATGGGTACAAGGTTGTTCCATGCCTCACCAGGGTACAAGCACTTGCTATGTGAAGGAAAAGGTCTTGCCTAGTGTCCAGGCAAGTGTAGCACTAGCCTCTTCTGAAAGCATAAGACCAGCAAGATCTAGTCATACAAAAAGTGCATCAGTTAGTTACTGTGCATACAGCGGCATGATTTATAGGCATGTTAAACCGCAATGCATTTTAATGATTATTTGGGAACATGAGGGAAGGGAAAAATGAACAAGAAAAGGTTTTGATTTCTTTAAATCAATATATCTATTAGAAGATAAATACGAGTTCAAAAGGGAGTGTTCATTTAGCATCACTAATAGACCAACAGGTTGATAATCCCTCCCATCATACATGTTGTGGTGCAATGATATTTTCATGACATTGCACAGAAAATAATATTTTTTATGACTACTAAATGAAAATAGTCAAGCCATTGCTTTTGCTTCTAAAAATATTCTGTATATTAATACAAAAATTCTTCTCATCTGTTGATCTATAAGCCAGAAGTCAGAAAAAAATTAACAAATATTTTCCAAAAAGCCAGGGCTGCACATAAACAGACTAACATAAGGATTAATAATGTTTTCCTTCAAAGCGATAAAAGCAAGTGGAATAGTTGGCTTTCTGAGTTCAAAGCAGTCCTAAACAAACCAGACATCTGACAAAGCAGTCAAAGCTGTCCAGTTTGAAGATGTAACAGGATTCTATGGCTGGAAAGCTGGGCAAATCTTCAGAGCAGCTCTAACATTAAGTAATTTACAACAAAAGAGAAATGAGTGGAAAGACCCATAAGGTTCAGTTAAGTCTAGGATTTAAAGTAATTTCATTAAAATCTTTCATAGTTTCCACAGAAGACAGTTTAGCAGGACAAAAAGCAATTTTTTATACAAAATGATGAGAAGGTGTACATATTTAAGAAAACAAATGGCTTTTACTGTAATAGTGTTGGCATCTATGGGAAACCCCTGCACAGATTGAAATATGACCAAAGTATTCACAACACAGATTGTTGCAATTTTCACCCT
Organism: Psittacus erithacus; assembly: GCA_009867235.2. Classification (NCBI taxonomy): domain Eukaryota; kingdom Metazoa; phylum Chordata; class Aves; order Psittaciformes; family Psittacidae; genus Psittacus; species Psittacus erithacus. The sequence goes on from WYDI02032276.1 coordinate 29,584, forward strand.
TAGTTTAATGTTAACTTCCTATTTTCCACAAATATAAACAGAGATCTGAAAATCTTGACAACAAGAGAAGAAACAGAACGCTAAATCCAGAGGGGAGAAATTAGGCAGGGGAAAAATTAATGTTCAGTTTTTGAATATCAACAAGAAAAAAAGCAAGAATGCCTCTTGAAGTGACTGTGCATTGTTAAATATTTGAGGGGCTACAGCAATGGCTAAGCAATGTGGTCCAACTCAAACATAATGGATTGCTGCTTCTCTCACTATGAGAAAAATGTCCCCGTGGGAAGGTAAACTTGAGTCCTCTGGGCAGGATATGTTGAAAATCCATGTTCTGTTGAAACAGTGTATTTGGTAATCTTAAAATCCCAAGGAAGAGTTTAATATAAATGCAGGAGCCATGGGGAGCGAGGTCAGCTGCCTGCACGCTGCAGCACTGAATGCGTAGAGAAGACTTCCTGGTGACTCAAAGGGGCTTTGCTTCAGGCAGGGACGTGCAGCAGAGAGGCTGATGGAGGCAATTGCTCTGCAACAGAGAAGAGCCTCTTTGCACAACACTGGAGCCTGGGAAAAGGACAACCACTGGTGTTTTACTGCCTTTGTTTTCAGATTTCTTGTTTTCAAGGGGGAAACCAGTACTGGCTATTTGTTTCTCAGGCAATGGTGAGTAGAGATGTTCATCTCCACCACGGCTGCCCCTATTGCCAGCATTGCCAAAGCGGGGCAGCTGAGCCGGGGGGATGCATTATCCCAGCAAAGGGTGGACAGGCTTGTTGAATATCCTCCTGTCTTCTTCCCTGCAAACTGGAAACAGGATCCAAATCCAGAGCTAGAAAGAGACTAAATGCTGTTGGGGTTGAAGGCGGAGAGAGAGAGTAGTTGGAGGATGGAAGGGAGAAAGGGGAGAGAAATAGTAAAAATAAGAAAGAAAAAAGGGACCAACAACACCTACTTGGCCATGGAGGGCTCATGCTCTAGCTCCTGCTCTGACTCAGGATGAATCAGACTACAACCCTGCACATCCCATGACACAAAGGAGGGAGTGCACCACCAGCCCAGGAAGTCAGCCATGCACAACTGTCTCCCCTGGGTATGGGAGGTCTGCTCCCAGGTAAAGCTTGATCAAAGCTGGTAATTTCCTGCCACAAGATGATGTTTCTACAAACAGGTATACCCATCCATTGAAGTCCAAGAGATTTCAGCCAGCAGGGTATTCCCATTTGTTCCCTGGCTAGGAACCTGCTGTGCTGAAGCACATTCAGTGATAGCAAGGAGAGCTGCCTTGCACAGGCAAGCATCCTTATGTCCCTCGAGGTTTGCTAGGGTCCTGTTTTTTACAGTCAGTGAAGAGAAAAGGTCATATTAGTGTGCACTAATGATGAAAGCTAGTAGCAGGAGAGAAATTCTAGGCCCAGGGAACTCCTTTCTACACCAGGGATGCCCAGTTCACTTCTGTCTGACCTGTCCCAGCACCTGGAGAAAGTATTTCAGATATTCCCTCACCATAGCACTTCTGAGGTTTTTACACAGCTATACTGTAAATGCCTGTTTACTTACTGCCAGCACAGAAGCTTTTCTATGTCACACACAAGTCAGTCTGAACTTACAGCTGTAACAGGTCCTTTCAAAGATGTAAGCTGGCAACCAAAGCATCCTCCAGCTCAGCCCAATTAGTACTAGAGAAGGCTGCCTAAGATCCACACACACGTCTTTTCTCCCATCAGACAAGTATGTAAGAGGGAAAATAATTCATTTCAGTTACAGTCCATGCTTTAGACACCTTTTACGTCTTCACTTAAGTGCCCCATTAAGCATTAAAGACGTTTTTATTTTGTCTTGCCAGTCTAGGGTTTTATCATCATATTTTCTGGTTTGTTTTTTTTTCTTAGGATTATTTCACTCTTTCTTTTCTGACACATGAAGAACTCCCACAAAAAGCTAAAGGAAGCTGACTAATTGTTCCTGGGAAACGGTGAAAGTGATTACAAGAGACCATAACATTTTTCCTCTCCTCTTTTTTACTTTTAATCTCCCGACATCATTACTAGCAAACCAGCAATGTACAAAAATTACTCATGTCCTTCCTTCAATGAATGGGAATCACCACAAATAACCAATTCAAAAATCCCAAATAGCAAGGGAGGCACAATAAGAGATTATTTTCATTTGGCACCTGGTCCCTAGCCAGTGTGACTCAATGGAGCCAGCCTGATATAGCTGGAGCCCAAATGTCCCCAAGCATCTGTGTGGCACCCACCGGTGTTCACAGAGTGCTGGTGTCATGGCAATGGGGCCTCACAGGGTTGTAGTAAGGAAGACTTGTGCTTGGCTTCTGTAAACCTTCTGGGTGGCAGGAAAAGGCAGATGGTGTCCCCACATCCGCCATGGGGAGCAGGGCTGTTCATGTGTTTCATGTTTTCCTTCAGCAGGGGAGAGATTTCCAGTTCACCCTTTGGCCAGGGCTGCCTCGTCACCTCAGGCAGTACTGAGCAGCAGCTGTGAGGAAGCAGCAGTTGTAAAACTGTGTCTGTCCTGAGTGGGGAGGAGGAGAAGAAACCATCTTTTCAGGAACCAGGCAGACTAAAGTGATCGCATGAGTCACCTCACCTCCACGGAACTTCACGTACTGGCATGGGTGATCAGCTTCCTGCAGCTGAAGGATAATCTTACATTTTAAGCCAGAGCTCAGAACTCTCAAGGCCAACTTGTGTTGACTAGAACATCTCAGTGCCTCCACTATTATTTCAAGCAGTCAACAGCTGCTCCTGCTCATGCTTATCATCAATGGAAAAAAAACACCTCCTCTTACAAATCCCACTGCAGTCTGAGACCACGCAGCCCTGGGTGCCTGAAAGCATGCCTTTCAATGCAGACACATCCTAACCCAACTGGCACCTATGCCTTTCTTTCTCCAAGTCGCTGCTGTGCAGGGAGCATTGCTGCTGTTGCTGTTAATGTCTGTGTACATTTGCAGGCAGGTTTTCCATGCCTACCTGCCCCTGGTTTCTCTGCAAGGACTGCTGGCCAGCCCACTGCCACCCCAGCATGCTGTGCAAGGGGTGGTTAAACCTGGCTTGGCCTGGGTGGGATAGGAAAGGAAGGCAGGACAGGAAGCAGCTCGACGGAGATTAGCTCTTGAAGCTGCGGGTCACTGACTGAGTTTCAGGGTTGAGGCATTGCTGCTGCTGCATCGCCATTGTCTGTGAGCAGAGAAACAAAAATAAAGCACCAGGTTTCCTACAGAGCCTTATTAAATGAGTGGCAAGCAGCATGACACTGAAAACCTACCCTGGCTGAAGTTCTTAGTCATTCACTTTCTTCTTTATCTCTCCACTCTCTCTCAGAAATGCAGATGCACTGAAGTTGCCTGCACATTATGGGAAAAACGTTACGTTTACTTAAGCCAGAAAAGGAGGGTTGAGGGGAACAGGGACAAGGTGGAGGAGGAGAAGATAAATATGTCACTCTGAGCCTGTTTTTTCCTTCTTTTTACTGAAAATAATACACTTTAGCACTGAATGCCCAACATAGTCGCATTACTCTTGACTCTTCATTATTTTGCAATCATTGCTTATGTCAGTGATGGTCACAACATCCAAACACACCCCTGATGAGGTAAAAAATAAAAAGAGAGAACATAAGAAAAACAGTGAGGGTGCAGAGTTTTATTATGGTTGATCTCAACACTGGTATTCAGAAGTAGTGCAAAACTTGCTTTGTTAATATGCAGAAATGAAGCCAAGCTTTCCTCTGAGGACTTTGCCAGGCATTGTGACCTGGACCAGCAGCTGGGAGCATTTTGGAGATGTGTTCCCAAAGTGAGAACTGGAAGGTCGGCATGGAATAGCACTTCAGCTTTCTTGTAGGCCCCCTTTATATACTGGAAGGCTGCTATAAGGTCTCCCTGGAACCTTCTCATCTCCAGGCTGAGCAACACTGCCCTAAGGATCTCAAACTCCACTATTTCCTGATCAATGAAGCCAAGGCTGCCCTTGAGCTTCACATTACCCACCAGGCCCTCCTTGTTGGTGAGATTAAGGTCCAGCATAGCATGTCTCCTCACTGGTTTCTCTACTGCTTGGAGGAGGAAGTGATCATCAACACATTCCAGGAACCTCCTTGATTGCTTGTACCCTGCTGTTGTCCCTCCAATAGGCATCAGAGTGGTTGAAATCCCCTGTTGAGGACCAGGGCTTGTGAGCACAAAGCAGCACCTATCTGTCTGTAGAGGGTCTCATCCACTCAGTCTTCCTGGTTGAGTGGCTTATAGCAGATCCCCCCTATAATGTCACCTGTCACCCGTCTTTGCCCTTCATTCTCTACCTGTTCCCATTCCTGGAGGTAATATAATGACCATTAGAAAAGAGTTGTCCATCCTCTTGACAAGATGAGTATCAGAAAGTCATTCTGGGTCAGGCTTTTCAACTTCCTTCTCCTCTCAGGTCAGTGAGAGAAGGGACTGCAGCTAGTGCCTGAATGGGGAAGTAAATACAGCAGCACCCCGCTGCTGTACCATGACTTCACCATGGAATTACCTACCAAATTGTCAGTTAGCAACCCTGGAAAAGTTCCAGTCAACTACACCAGCCTGTTTCTCAGCTCCTCATTTCTTGCTGCAGCTCTCACCACTGGCTCTTTCCACAAGGCCAGAGATGCCTTGCGTTTATTTGTCTTACTCCAGTCAAAGAAAAGAATAGTTGCTTCTCTGCCCAGTGTTAGCAGGGAAGTACCAAACTGCAATGAGAGCAGCAATTCTAGGGAAATAAATCAATCTTTGGAAAAGCAAATAGGGTATTTTTAAAGAACTGGTTTGATTGTATAGTTAAACCTAAAAAGCTTGCAGTTAGATAAAGGAGAGTGAGTTGTTCATCAAAATAGTGACGATTAGGTTTTGTGCCATTTTCAGAAACCCATATGCCCACAAAACAGGGATATAAGACACTGATAGGACAAACATTTAATGAGGACTGTAACAAAGCTGAAATATAGCTGTCAGTTTTGCCCAGCGTCACATTTGCTGTCTGCCAGCCTCATCCTGAGCAATGTTGATTCTAGTCTCTTTTTTATTAAGAATTTCAGTTAGGTATAGCTTGAGGCTTGTGTCAGCCAGTCAGAAGGTAACATACTGCTTCAAAATGTAATAAAATCTGACAGTTTGGGGCACCATTATTAGCAGAAGACATGCTATAGAAATGTTTGTTATACTCTGTTCAGTTAAAAGACCATAAGTTATGTGTGGGACCCTCAGTGCAAAACAGGGCCCATTCACTTCTCCTTCCCAAGCACGAGTAAGTGGCTATTCAACAGTCTCCTGAGTGGGCTGACTCAGAGGGGAACAGTAGTTAACATGGATAAAACTGCTGATAAAATGCATGACCTCAGGCAGGACACTCACCGTGTAGGAGTCTCACTTATCTCCTGCTTTTTATTGTATCTATCCAGACTGTGAACTTGCTGGGCAGCTACTGTGTACACATGTAGCATAACCAGGTCTGATCTCCGCTGCCTGCATATACATTAATTTTTTCAGTCAGGACAGGAGTGTGTTTTTAAGCAAATTTCTCAGTCACTCCAGCTTATTGCAGATTGTTTCATTTCATGGAACTGTTTTAGCACATACAAACTGGATTCCTTTCAGAGGAAACTAACCTGGAAGCTGTGCCTCAGGTGTGCACCAAATGTGCCCTAATTCCTGATGGGTACTAAGAGCTGAACTCTGGATGAGTTCTGCGACAGCTTTGAGCCACATGCGCAATGGGGGTGCTTGGTTCTGAGAACCAGACCCAATTTAGTTCAAAGTAAACACCCTAAACTGCACATTGTATGTGACTCAGCACCAAATGCTCTATCTACTGATACACTCCTACTGTACCAAATTACTTGCTAATATAAACAGCAACAGATGTCTCCAGACGCTACTGTGTCATGCCAACACAGCAAAAGCAGATCCAGTATTAAAATGAGAGAGATATTTTTTGAAGCATATGAAATTTAAGTCCTTTAGTGAATTGTCCTGTATTTTTCACCCCATTCCAGCTCTTGAGTGCTGAAATAGGAGCAATAAGTAGCTGCATTTGTTATATTGAATTGAAAAGCCATTGTTGTGAGTACAAGTATTTTATAGCAAAGAGTGCAATCAAATAATTTTCCCTTATGTGTATGTACCTATTTGTAAATTCTTCTATGTGAAAATAGACACAATTAATTTTGGCCATAACTAGAGCCAAAACCCAGTGTTTCTGCTAGGGGAAGTAGAGCTTTTATGCTGTGCTTTACTTTAAAGATTCCCATCCTGGATGCTTGCTGACCTCTGCCAAGGCCAAAGACTGCAGTAGCGCTCACTCTCATTACCTCCCAGCCCCACCTGCAAATACAACCATCCACAGCCTCAGATTTTGGCTTCCAGAAAGTGGCATTAGTCTTGAGTGTGCTACAGTGAGCAGCAGCTGCAGCAGGGAGAGGAAACGGGGTCTCTGGCTGACTTTTCACTTCATGCATCCCTGTGCAGTCACTGGCAACTGTGCAGAAAGGGCACCCAGTTTCAGTGGCAGTGTCCAACACGCCGCTTACATCCACTTGCTCAGCTGCATGTGACTCAGCAAAGCCATAGCCGCACTTGGAAGGAGTGTTTCTCCCCTTTCCTTATGAAAATGAAGAGCAGCAAGTGTGGGTCTGGGTGCTTACGCTTGTGTTGATTTGACCTCAAACTTATTTTGAGCACTTTGGACAAAAAATCAGGCTGCAAGGTCTGAGGGGTTTGGCTTTTTTTTTAATTCTTACTTTTATTTTTTACCATAATTCATGATCCCAGGTGGGTCAGGTGTAAGATAAGAGACCACCTTTGAATATCTGGATACTTTTCTTGTTGAAATTAGGAATGAAGAATCTTTCCTATTTCTTCTGTTTCTAATGAGGAAAAGTCTGACAAAGATGATAGGAACAGAGAGGCTTTCTGGGGACGTAGAATTGAAAAGAAACTTGTGGGTCACTGCAGCTACTGCTGCTGGGCACTGTTAACCTCATGCCAGGCACCCAAAGCATTCTCTTTACATCTCCTTCCCTGACAACATCTCAAGAGCCACAGATCAGCCCATAGGAGTAGTGCAGAAAGGTGATCCTGGTGCAGTGAAGGATTTAGTGAGAGCATCAAAGTGATCTTGGGAAGTCATCTCTCATACTATAGCGACAGGCTTTTGGAGGCCCATCTGGCTTCTCTGTCCTGACTGGGGAACATTCCTGATGAAGTGAGGTGGGATCTTTCTTTGAGGACATGTTACCTGATATTTGCTCCTAAAAGATTTCTTTGGACTGTCTACAAGCTAAAAACGGTCTCTCTCTTCATCTCGGGAAAGTTAGAGCAGATCAGCAGGATATAAATTAGTTTGTACACAGTAATGATGTACTCTTTTGAACTCAGCAGTCAATAAGAGGTGGTATCATACCAGATGGTGTGCAAAGCAGGTTTACTTTCATGATGAGAGCATCAACTCTCTCCTTTGCTTCAAGGTTGCTTCAAACTGAAGCGAGCCCTGGGCACAGAGGTGGTTGCTCACCATATGGTTACCAGATCACTTGTGCCTGCTCCTTTCTGTGGTAAACTCACTACCCTCTAAAACATCTAGACTCCCTCTTGAGGTACATATTTTGTAAAGTTTTCTCTGGCATTTTCTCAGTAGGCAAAAGTGCCCAAAAAGCTTTGAACAATCAATCACATATAGCTGCTTGGAATTTATGTTCCCAGAGGAGAAACATATAATGGAATCATAAAATGCATTTTCTCAGATACAGTCCTCAGGATTCACCTATATGGAGAGGACTGCCCTTGTGAAAGGGGTCCTAAGCTCATTAACCTACTGAGGGTCTAGCCCCATGAGCTTAAACTGTATTTATAAATTTACAGATTCTTTGCTGCTCAGTCTCAGGAATAATCGTGTATTTATTGTGGACGGAATGGACCATGTGCATGTGTGCAAAAGGAGGGGGAAGGTGCTGAAGCACCCCATTCATTCCTCTCATTTGCATTGGCCAGCACAACACAGATTCCCATATCACGTGATGCATTTAGAGACATGTAAGTTTCTCCGCCCACTTCATTCAGATCCATGCTACCTATGCCCCTAAGGTTTGTTTTTAATTTGGATATGCCACCATGATGACTTTCTTTTCAAAGTGTCTGAAGACATATTTTTGTTCTATTCCATTTCCAGTTCTCTTTAATAGTTCTTAACTTACAAAGCATCTTTCATCCTTTTAGAACACTTTTGGCAACAGGTCACAGAAACTGAGCAAAGGACTAGGAGAGAGGGGAAACATTCATTATTGATTTGTGATATGAAACATGGGTGGTTTAGAATAGGTAAAGACAGTTAGCTTGAATTGTTCAGTACACTCTTCATCAAGCACGTGAGTACCTCTCTGGTTATCCTGAAGTTGTAGCTGCTCAGACTTTGTTGTCAAGATTCCAATCTGGTGGATGAGATTTGGCAACGATTATTTAGTTGTCCTGCAGCTTTTTCCTGCAGGATATTTAGGGAACCTGTCTTCTGCTGTGATACACAGGAGAACAAATTTTGCAATGAAAGAAGAAAAAGGAAAACCTAAAGCCATCTTGGAATTTGGTATCAGAAGAACAGAATGAGTACTGTTTTCTTTTAACTTCAGAAACTGATCTTCTTGATCATTAAGAAAAGGTGATTAAAGGCCCAAATCTCTTTAACAAGAGTCCCAGAAATCCCTTATGAGTAATGATGATCTGTAAGAAGATGCAGTGATTTTAAATAGGTGCAAACTGCGTCCTTTTATTGCTAAAGCGGGCCTTATATTCCAACTTGCAGTATCATCATGTTCTAATATAAACCACATGACATCTACAGCTGCAAGTTTTAGATCAGTGCTTTGAAGACTATGAAAAGCTTCCCATTACTATTTAAAATATTTATGACTGTCACTGAGCACAACAGACCTTGTGTTCACGAGGAACATCAGTCTGCACAGAGCTATGTAGCCAGAAAATGTAGCACAAAATCAGTGTGGAAAAAGGCTGGAGAGGCCTGCTCTGAAGCTGGGAGCAGAGCTGTGTGCTCTGAGTTGCATTTGGCCAAGAATGCAGCAAGAATGAAGGTGTTCAGTGGGATGAGGGAAACCTGTGGACTGAATTCATGATCCTAAGCCTGAAGCGTGAGTGGAGCCCATTCATGGACCACTTATGCTGGAGTCTCCAACAGGGAGCAGAAAAAAATAGTGGGAACTATCTGAGGCCATATCTGCACATTTAAGGCCTTATTTCTGACCAGCTAGCTAGCTGAAGCACATGTATTCACTCATGGGCTGAGTTTTCCTCTCTCAGGGGGAGCCCTATAGCAAGGCACACATTGCTCATACTGCAGTATCACACGTGTGCAGCCCAGCTCAGCAGGGTTCACTCCCTTCCATCAGCATCACCTGCCAGAAATGAACATGCTACAGCTTTTGCTGAGAAAAAGATAGCTCCATAGCACATGTGGTGCCAAGGCACTGCTCTGAATGGATGTTTGCACATGTTGAAAATGAATGTTCCCAAAATTATTTTTCAGTGTTTGAACTGTTCTCCGTAGATCCTTATGTTGAATATTGGTCATATTATCTGATTACTGTGGTTAAAGATGCTGTATTTTGTGATTATACTTGGGATAGGCTCAGTAGCTATGTACTGTGGATTCTGTGGTTAAACTATGACATCTTTGTTACTATCTTTGTTGGTAGTAATTTTTGCTTTAGCACTTGTTCCTTTCCTGCCATCCACCTACTCTTTCACCAAACCCAAATGGCACTAACATGCCTGTGGACACGTAACTCCTATTTGAGAAAATGACCTCAATGTGCCAGGGGACGTTTATATTGGATATTAGGAAAAATTTCTTCACTGAAAGGTTGTCAAGCATTGGAACAGGCTGCCCAGGGAAGTAGCTGAGGCACCATCCCTGGGGGTATTTAAAAGACATGTAGATGTGGCACTTACAGACATAGTTTAGTGGTGGACTTGGCAGTGCTAGGTTGATGGTTGGACTCGATCATCTTAAAGTCTTTTCCAACCTAAACGGCTGTATGTTTCTGTGATACAGGCTTTATTTCCTTTCTCCTTTCTGCCAATGTGGTAGGAGTGTCATTGCCAGTGCTGGGTTGCCCTTTCCAGGGTTGGATGACCTTGCTAGGTATGGGTGCCATGGGGCAGCTGGGTAGAGCTGGAGCTTTGCTCAAACTTGTGAGCCAGCAGCTATTCATGAACTAGATCACCTCAGCTGCTGGAGAGGTGCCTCCACAAAGCCCATCCCACACAAGACATATTTCTAATGCATGGAGTTTGGCAATGCCTGGTAAGCTAAATGGAGCAATCATTAGGTGAAATTTGGACCTAGGTTGTTCAGAGATTAAACTGAATTGGCACAGTGATAGCCCTAGGCTTTTGCTAATGGACTGTCTGTTAGATAGGAACACAAGTTTGTATGTCTTTTAAAAGCAGTTTCTGACAGACAAGTCAATAGTTTTATTTCCCTCACTAGCAATGAAAATTACAGTTCTGAACCAAATTGTTACCTTCTCATGTAAGATTCATTATCCTGAAAACTCTAGTATCCGTGCAGTGTGGATCAGCTGAGAGTGGTTAAATACCCTGTGATGCCCCTTGGCTTCTGAGGAGCTTTCCTCCATCAAGGGTTTTCCCAGAGATCAGGCTCTCAGATCATTGTTTAACTACCTATCCTGAGCAAGTCAGAGATGAATATTTATAGCTCACAACTGTCTTGAATTCCTTACCTCACCAGGATACCTGCCAGAACTAGGTCTTTCTAAAACCTCTCCCATTTCAAAACCTGGATATTGTCTTGCCATTATAAAAATGCAGACGTGCTTGTTGGTGCACAGATGAGTTGCTAAGGTGTTGAAAACACAGTTGGTTTGTAAGTGCTGTATAACCAAAGTAAAACCTTGATTCCATTGCAGGGCTGCTTGATCAAATACATTGCCAGCACTCAGATGGATGTGGACACAACAAGTGCTCACGTACTATTTCAGGTGCATGTGGCTACATTGCAAAAGAGGCTGGGGACTCAGTGCAAGGAGTCAAATGGAAGGCTTTGGAAAACACATGGCTCTTGATATGCATGTTAACAGTCCATACTGCTTCGTTGCCAGGCCGTAGTGTTCACAGAAATGTCAGAGGACCTCTGGCAAACAAAAAAGAGATTTGTATCTTTACCATGTTGCTTGACTCTTGATTTGATCCCTTTGACTTCATTCTGGTTTGGAAGTTTAATATGCTGAGAAGGCAACCTTAATTAAACTGCAAGGAATCTTTAAAATGTGATTGGAAGATGTTGAGGGAGAACTCTAAGTAGGCAGACTTTTTTAGTGCCTGGCTTAGAACCAGGAAGATGGTATTCATGATTTTACCACTGAGTTTAAATAATTAAGAGAACCCCCATGCGGGGTTTCTACTCACTGAACTACAGCCAGTTTTTGAGGAAAAGAGTTTTCATTAAGAGGTGTAGCTTTGCTTGCTATAGTTCAGAGACCATTAATCTTCCAGGGAAAAGTCTGGCTAGTTTTATGGAGAGCTCAGCATAACGAATCCTCTATTCTGTTGTAGGTGCTGCCACACAAGCATCATCAGCATCAGAGCAAGGGGTGGCAACGTGCCTTTCTTCTCATTTTGTGGCACCCCAGGGTTGGGAAAGGGGAAGGGTGAGAAGAAAGAGCTTTGATTTCATCATTGTTTTGTTTGTGCCTGGTGAATGAATTGCAAGTTTTAGATAAAACACACCTGATAAGTATTTGATCTTCTGGAGCCTCAGAAGTTGTTGCTATTGAATCCTTCCATTTGGTGACAAGGCGCGTTTGTTGAAGGGAAGCCTGGTTTTGTGTTTTGATATTCAGCTTCACTAAGCAACAATGGAACAGAGTGCATTTAATTGCAGATTTGCATTTAAGAAAGGGATTTGCAACGTAAGGAGTATCTTCAGAAGAAAAAAGTGGACGGAATGTAATGCTTACTGTCTGGGCCACTGTCCTCTGCCACATCAAAGCCTTCACCTCAGTACTTTTATTCTCTTATGCTGACATCTCAGTTCAGCAATTGCACTTTGTTGTTGTTCATCACAAGTCAAACAAAGCACCTATTATGTTTTTGCAAGAGATAGGATAATTATCTCAACTGCCAGGTGTGAAGATTGAACTTTCCTAGGCCCTGTTGTAATGTGGTGAAAGAGCCAAAGTCATTTAAGGCTTTTGCTGTCTCACTGCCAAACACTGGCTTCCCAGCTCTTGGCATGGTGCTCCAGCTTGGCAAAGCACTTATGCACATGCTTAACTTCAAAATCACGAGCCACCACTGTCAATTTTGACAGGTTGTCTGACTGTCCTAAGCACTACCACACACAGACTTGCTTGAATCAGAACATGACCGCTTACATAGCACCGTCCTTCTACTGTTTGCACCTTTCATGTGTTGAGGACCAAAGCATGAGGGGAGATAAGGATTGTGCATAGGCTGTAAGCACAGTTGTGTGGGGTAGGCACACCCAAGGTAAACATAAATTGGATGGCAGGACTAACTGCAGCAGCCAGAAGCGTGTTTCTGGCTACTCAAGGCTGCTTTTAGGGCTGGTTTTGCAGGTTTGTGCTGCCACAACTGCAGCATAATCAGCAAGCTAGCTGCCCAGGGCCAGCCTGGTAAAGTACCTGGAAGCATGAGATCAGCTTTCATTTTGAATAGGAAACTTCCCTTTAAATCAAAGGAAGAAGGCTGAGGCTTCAAGTTTGGGATCTATCTGAACACTTTTCATGTGGTCCCTGGTCTGAGAGATTTGCACTCACAAAGACAGCCCAAGGCCAGCTTCCCTGTCCAAGCAATTCCTAGTGTTACCTGTCTCCAGCATTATTCTCATCTTGATCAGATAAGTGAAGATATGCTTTTCCAAACTGAAGTGCTGTGCTTCTCAATCATTGTACTTATTACTAAGGAAATGGGGAAATCATGGCTCTCTTAATAAGTTATCTGTTGTTCAGATCACCACATGTAATTTCATGGAAATATTTGCACAGGGATCTTAAGCCAGGACCATTCCTGGAAGTGTTCAAGGATGGGGTGCTGTCTCTTCTAAAAGATGCCATATAATTTAAGGAGGGCCATGGTGCTGAATTACTGAAAACCTTGTTTAAATACCTCAGGAGATGCCTGTGAAATGGCAAACAAACTGCAGCAGCTGGTGGCTTGTCAGGCCAACAAAAACAAGCTGAGTGACAGCACACTAGTATTTTAAAACTCTCTTCTGTTTCTGTAACTCTGGAAGAAGCGGTGATAGACAGGATGGTGCAAGGCCTAACTTTTGTCCCAGTTCTCAAGCATTTACTCTTGCATTTAAAAAGAAAAACACAAAGAAAGAGCTGTTTTACCACCAAACTATTTTTGAAACATGAGACTGAATTCTGAGGCCAGATTGTCTGTATTTATTTTAGAGCACTGAAAATAGTGTTAGGAGTTAGAGACAATAGTCAAAGAAAGTTTTGTCCTTACTGAATTTACTGAAAAGGAATCATTTATTCAGGCTTCAAGTCAGAAAGAATTCAAGTGTATGTTTAAAATCACCTCTATTCAGAACAACACTGAAACTCAAAATTAGCGGGACACGAGTGAGATTTAAACAGGCACTAAACACTTCCCTGATCCCCCACTGATTTTCATCTTCTGCTTTGGTGCGAATCATGAACATTTTTACTATTGACAAAATAGTCCAGACATTTGAGGTAAGTTCTTGTAAGCAAAATCCAAGGTGGGGCTTCCTTTGTTTCATGATGCCACTTCACGCTGCAGCAAGACACACTTGTGCCTTGTTTTGTTTCTTTTCCCTGTCCCTCTTTAGGACCAATATTTACACTTGAAGTACCTGATAATTACACAGCAACACAACTGCTTACAAATACATTTCTGGTCTGGGACCACTTGAAAATTAGCCTGAGAACATTTTCAAAATCAAAAGAAGCAACTGTCTATGATGGGGATGTGGAACCAACAGGATGATTGCTAGCAAAATCGTAAGTCTTTGAACAGAGATACAAGTGTTCTCCACCTCTTCAAAGTGGGTTTTTGGGAGAGGGGAGCATTTCTTTTAATATCCTTTCACTGTGGTTCTCTTTTGTCTACATGAAAGCTCAAAAAATTTATTTAAGGTAAAAAAACACTTCAATGATTCTCCAAATGTTGTATTTTTTCAAAAGGCATACACAGGAAATTTCTCCTCCCCATCACCTATACAAACATGAAACAAGAAAACATAAGCACTATTTTAACAAGCTCCTGGGAAAACTTTACATAAAGCTGAGATGAGGCCAGGTGGACCAAAAGAAAGTGCTTACACTGGATGCTTAGCTGAGAGCCAAAAGAAAACAAAGTTATTTCCTTCATGAGCTGATGACTCAGAGGGCTGGCAATGACATGGAGGACATCACGTACAGAATTGCTGCTGCTACAGATGAAGTGGTGGATAATAGCCTTAAAGCAAAACCTTCACAGCAAGTTCATTGGCTAGCATTTCCCCAAGCATCACCAGAGGATGTGACTGGCGTTCTTCCCAGCTGGCCACTTGTCTGCTTCTCCAAAGTGCCTGCACAGCAAACAAACAGGGAAAACAGGTGAAGCACCAGCAGTGTGCAAGTAGGGCACCTCATAGAAGTTCATGTGGGTGTTCTCAGTATTAACCTTCCTGAATAAACATAGGATTTTAGCAGCTGATGTTGTTAATACAACCCCTCAGTATCACTGTCATAGGATCATAGAATCATAGAATAATAGTTTGAGTTGGAAACGACCTTAAGATCATCTCGTTCCAACCCCCCTGCCATGGGCAGGGACACCTCCCAATAAACCATGTCACCCAAGGCTCTGTCCAGCCTGGCCTTGAACACTGCCAGGGACGGAGCATTCACAACTTCCTTGGGCAACTCATTCCAGTGCCTCACCACCCTTACAGTAAAGAACTTCTTCCTTATATC
>WYDI02032277.1:0-34956 GCA_009867235.2 Psittacus erithacus
TGTTCAAGGCCAGGTTGGACAGAGCCTTGGGTGACATGGTTTAGTGTGAGATGTCCCTGCCCATGGCAGGGGGGTTGCAACTTGATGATCTTAAGGTCCTTTCCAACCCTAACTATTCTATGATTCTATGATCTGCGTTAGTACTGAATTTTTATTCCTATGTCTTTCCCTCTTATGTTTACCCTACAGAAGCCCCACTTTATCTTGCCATTGTGCAATTTAGTCAACTGTTTTTTTCTGCTGTCTCACCTTGTTTATTGAACTGTTTCAGAGAGGCATATAATTCCATCAGTATTGGAAGGAGGTAAGAAGTGAAGTTAATTTTTCCGTAGTGCATGTGAGACTTACAGTTGCCTGCCATTTCTGTGTAATTTATTGTGTACACAAGTTTCCATCACTGAGAAGCAGAAACATCAAATCGTATTCCAAGTTTCTTTAGCCAAGTCCGGTAACTGACTTGAAGACCATAAGTGAGAGCCTAAACTTCATGCTGTATGGTAATCAATAAATTCATCAATGCACACAGCTTGCTATCTGCAGCGCATTTGCCAAATGTCTGTGCGGCTATACACTGTATTAATTGCATCCTTTTCTGGGATCAATGTTTAGAACCACAAAAAGCATGGGTTATAAAAATTCATCTGATAGCAATAAAGTCAGGTAAGGATGGTGGCCCAATAGTTACTGGAAAGCCTGCAACCTCAGCTAGCTTTACAATAGCCTACATTTGGTTACATCAAAGCCAGTAAGATATAAATCTATAGTACAAATGCCTGGTTTTCATCAGAGAGGGTAGGTCATTCATCAATATCTCCAGTGCGGCTTTCCAGATTTAAAATCTTAACATCCTCAGCACTGTCTAGGATAAAGGCACTTGGAAACAATTCCTTGATAGATCAAAAAGCTTTTTTTAAAGGACTTAACACCAACTGGCATTTTCCAAGATTTTTGTGTAAAGGAAGGTTTTTCTCATGCTTATGATGCTTTCAAAAGGCACAATTGCTTCTTGTGAAGCACTGGCAGCCCCAGGAGACTTAGTTACTCTTGTGCCTCCTTTGCAATCCTTAGACAAAGCTCTGCTGCAGGTGGCACACTAGATGCTTCTCTGTCTAGTATTTATAGTACCTAGTATCTGTCTAGCATCTCTTTCTACAAATAGACTGAATCCAGAAATAGGAGACTTTTTAGCTATTAACTGCAGTTATGCAACCCAAAAAGTATAGATGGCTCCAGGTGAACCTTTTGGCAAAGTGAACAGTTGACAGTCCCACTACAGATTACTGGACAATGAAGCTGTGTACCACCATCATGGATTGAGAAATATTTTCCTCCAAATTTCCATGAAAATATATTTTTTAAAAAAAATTCAAGTTTGGCACACAGAAAATTCTCAAGGTTTAAAACACTGTTGTCCTTACTTGTCAAGACCTGGTGTGCAGACGGTGGGAAGGTATCACACTTCCTTCCAGACTCTCAGATTCTAATCCAGAAATTTACTCTTCAAATGGCTGGAAACCTTCTCCTTCTTGTCTACTTCAGTTTTCCTTCCTCTTAAGAAATGCAGCCATTATATCCATAGCTCTCAATATAACTTGCTTGCCCCTCCTCCTGGAATCTCATATTCCAGCCCTTAGAGAAGCCATGAATGCCACCACAAATCCCTCTAAGCTCTTGTAAATTTTACTTATAAATTTGGTTTGACTTCCGTACTCCCTTTCCAGCCACAAATCCTGATTTTGCTTTTATTTCAACACCATCATCTTTACTGATAATCCTGGCAAAATATTTTCTTAGTTTTGTACTAACACGGTTGCATAAGAGCCATACTCCCATTCTCTTATTGTGTGTATATGGAAAAAGCAAGTTTTAGTGCTATTTATAATAGCTATATGCTAAGTGCCAATTAGCTAATAATGCTTAATAGCTTATAATATATGACTGGCAGCCTAAGATACATTCTTAGTGTTAGTCATACAATTTAGCATGCTATGATTTGGGTGGAGGAAAGGGCTAGGTACACAATTACACATATTATAGATATATCAGCTAGATCTACCAGAACAAACTGTCAGACACCTGCAACCAACACCCCAGCCTAGAATTTCAGCACAATTTAGATCTTACGAAATCTATGTGCAAGTGTCAAGCCAGAGAGAACCCTGTTAATGTAACGTAACACATGGACTTATTTTTTTGGTGAAGTGCCAAACGACAGGCTGCACTGTTTGTACAAGGTTCAGATAAGCGCAACTGAGACAAACACAACAATTATCCACCGGTTTCTGCAAAGGTCTGGGAAAGTTAATGCAGTCACGCAGCCTATTTGAATTCCCAACAGTATTTGCACAATAATACAGACTACACCATTATATGAATTATAGGAGGCCAAACCGCTCATCTGTTAGCAAGGCATACAGCGTCTGATTATGCATAAGCTTAATTTAGAACACAGAAGGCAACGTCTCAAAGGAGACATTTCCTTATTTTATAAAAAAGATCTCCTGACTCGTTTCGGACCACGGCCTCACAAGACACAACACAGACCAGGTCGGGAAAGCCGGGCATGCGGGGAGCAGCCGCCAGGCCTCACGGCCGCACCGGACCCAAGCGCGCCGTCCAACCGGGGCTGCGGCCGGCGCACCGGGCGCCACCGGCAGCGCGGGCCTCGGGCGGGCCAAGACACCGGCACCGCCCAGCAGGAGAGGCACTGCCCAGGCCGCAGTGCAGCCGCTGCGGCCGCCGGCACCCCGAGGCACCATTATGCCCCATAACCCGTTCAGGGTCATCGCCCCCCGGCTCCGCTCGCAGGACGGGGTCGGCCGGGCAGACGGCTCCGCGCCCGAGCCGGCGTTGTACGCATGCGCGCACATTCCGGGCCTTGAGCCGAAAGACCTCCTGACCGCTAGGGGGCGCTGCAACTCTCCAGGTCGCTGTCGGTCCCCGCCCTGCGGATTCTGGGAAGGGAGGGGGACGAGGGCGTCTCCCGGTCGGCGTCACTCCCAGCATGCAGCGCGGCCCGCTCCTGCCCCTGCCGCCGCCGCTGCCGCCGCCGCTGCTGCCGGGGGGAGAAGATGGCGGAGGGAGGCGCGGCGGATCTGGAGACACAGCGCACCGACGTCGCGGCGCTGCTCAAAACCGCTCTCCGCAAAGGCGACACCTGGTGAGGGAGGGGTGGGAGGCCGGGCTCATCGGTGCGGGCGGCACCCTCCGCCCCCAGTGCCGCTTGCCTGGCGGAGGGACCGAAGACCGACCTCCTTTCCCTCAGCTCCCCCCCGGCTCCCGGGGGCGGCTTGGCCCCTGTGTGCTATGGGGTCTGTTTTGGAGAGGGAAAAGGCGGGTGACTGGCTGAGGGCGGCAGCACCACCTCCCCTCTTCCCGGTGCCTCCGGTATCGGGAGGGCACCGGCCACCGCGGTGCGGCGGGCCCTCGGCTCGGCCTTGGGTTGCTGGCGGTGGCCAGCGCCGCGCCGCTGAGGCGCCCGGCGGGGGCAGGCACCGAGGTCAGCTCCCTGCCGGGCGGGGGAGGGGAAGGAGCGGCGTGACTGGCGGGGCGCGGTGCCGGGTGGCGGCCCCGGGAGGCGAGAAGCCGGGAGCCCGCGGGGAGAAGCGCTGAAGCAAGGATTGGGGCGGGGGAGAGGAGCCCCGCTGCCAGGCGTTGTGCCATTATATCCAGGCTGAAACGGTGCTGGCGTCACCTTCGAGTTGTCAGAAATAATACCTGCGCCCGCGGTGGAGTGTCTTGAGGCCCGTCCGCGGCTGTGATAAGTGTTCATTTTATTTTGTCTCTGAACGTGTTAAGTGTTGCAGAAACAGCCCTCGAAGGTGCAAATGAGCCCTTGTGGTACCACAA
The DNA here is from genome assembly GCA_009867235.2 of Psittacus erithacus. Taxonomy (NCBI): domain Eukaryota; kingdom Metazoa; phylum Chordata; class Aves; order Psittaciformes; family Psittacidae; genus Psittacus; species Psittacus erithacus. The sequence continues at coordinate 3,850 of WYDI02032277.1, forward strand.
CAAACGTTTTAAAACGTTGATTTTCTTGGTCAGCCAGACGATATTTCTCATGCCATCCAGATTGTCGACAGGATAATCCATGGTTGAAAAGATTTAAGTTACCTAAACACCTTTGTAGTGTGTATTTGGTAATTGAGCTCCTGTAGTTGTAGTTCTGAGGCTAGGAAACAGGGCTTATTTTTAGAGGAGGAGGAACTGAGGCTTTTTCCACCGCTCAACCTCTTCATCTCTTCCTGTGTGAAACTGTCACCCAAAGACAAAGGCTGAAGCCTTAACTTACTGAAAATTAAGTATGAATACACAAAAGTAGAACTTGCCCACCTCATTTCAGCTGTCATCACTCACTGTTTCAGTTCTATAAAAGACTATATTTAACAGTGTTGATACTGCAGCATGTGTCAGAAGCGTACATTCTGATGCATTATTCAAATACTGCTGAGTATATGTTCAGTTTTGGCATACGAACAGGCTGCTCTTAAACTGAAAAAAACATCTGAGCAAGTAGAAAAAGGAAATCAATTCACATGGCAGTGTTGAAAATGACCAGCAGTAGTAAAAGGATGCTTAGGCTTGTAATCTTAAAATAATAATTTTTTTTTTAATGGTTCTGTTGGGTACTTCCCAGATACTACAGAAATGTCTCAAACAGTTAATATTATTCAAAGTGAAAGTAACTTTGTGACAAGTTGAAGTGATGACTAAAACAGTAAGTTTACTGCATTCTTTTTTTTAGTATATTAAATAGTTTTACATGAAAGAATCAGTTAAGGAAAAGCTTCGATATATCTACCTGGGGAAATGACACTGATATTAATCAAATGTTTGAAGGTTGAATATGCTATGGCAAAGTCCTTTTAACTTTGACTCATGAACTGTTCTAGCTACATAAATGTGTATACATGTGTGTTCGTAGGTTTTATACTTAGAGCTATATATTTAACTTCACAAATTAAGGGATATTTTTAGTCCGAATGCTTTTTTCAGAGTTATTTTGTCAGTAGCTTTTTGATCTTTCAGGACATCGGTAAGGAAACAAAACAGTTAAAGTGCTGTGAGACGTGATTCAGAATTGCAGTTTTCATTCATTCAGTAGTAAATATTGCTGAAAAACATTTGAACAATACTGTATCAGCTTTGAGCTTTTAAGCACTAAAATACAGTCCTTTTAAAAATACTGCCTTATGCTGAAAGTCTTGTCCATGCTTTTCAGAATTTATAGTGTAGAGAACAATAAGCTATATAAAGAAAGTATAAAGCTTTGGGGGTTTCCTGTAAGAAAAAAGGAACTAAAGAATAGAGCGAAGAAAGGCAAGTCATATCTATAAAGAGGGCATTGAATTTCTTCATTAGTTCTTCATGTGCACTGGTGGAGAAAAAGAAATGAAACTGACTTGAAATACAACATTTTTAGAGTTAGATGTTGGAAAAGAATTGAAAGAATAAAAAAACCCACATTTGAACAGGCAGTTTAGCAAACTGTAGAATTTGTACATGAAACATTCTGTTGAATGTTTTTAAGAGTATCTTGGGGATAGTATAGGTTAAAATATATTGCTTCAGCAGACAGACAAGGCTAGCATCATTTGACTGTCCTGTCCTCGAGACAAAATTTTGGGCTAGCTTATCCCAGTGGTCTTTTTTGCATTCTTTTATGGACGGTTAATAAATTAAATTGTTAAACAGGAGAGACTGAAGATACTTCCATCGCTGCATTTGCCCTATTTTTCTAAACAGACAGTAAATAAACATAAAATTTAAGCTTTTCCAAGCAAGATCCTCTTTGATTTATCAGATGTTTTTAAAAAATGTTGACTTTTTTTATTAGTGAATTCAGCAGAAAAACCACATAGTCATTCTGTGGAACTTGAATTTTACACAAGTCTGTCTTCTTGCAGTATTATCTAAAGAATCTTCAAGTTCTGTGGTTGAAAGACCTAGAATTCTGTTTTGGAAGAGAACTAGTGCTGCATTTCATTGTATATCTCATAGCTTTAGAGTCTATGATTACCTCTCTGTAGTGTTTTGGAATTCTACTAGTACTTGGTGAATGAGGAGCAATATTTACTGCTTGGGGAGATTTTTAACCTGTCATCTAGAAAGACAAAAAATACTAGTTCTTACAGCTGCAGAGAAATTTGAACTCAGTCAGTGTCTTCCTGTATCTGCTCTCAGAAACTGAAGAGCTGTTGATGTTCGTCAGTTTTTTTAGCTACTGCATAATTTGCATGACCAACTGGTCTTGATGATGTTGTTTAATGCCTTTGTAGCTGCAGTGGTATTCTTGAGAATCTTGCCAAGCTATTCTGTTTTTACAGTGTCACTGAGGTAGTTTTTTGCAATACTGAAAGTTACTAATCTTGGAACAGTTCTCTTCAGAAGGTGGTGAAGACTGTCGATTTTTGTGTGTGATTTAATGTGAATATATCTGTACTATCCTCTGTATAGTAAAGTAAAATTTCTTTTCTTTATCTCTAAGACCACTTTCAGCCATGCTTTCCTTGTAGTTCCTGTACTTCTATGGCTATCTTAGAGATGTCTCAGTTACATAAATACGACATTACAAATGCTTTCGTACTCTTTACTACCTCCTTCCCACATTGGCTGTCCATGCTCTAGAATGCCAGATCATGTTTTTCACCTTTAAATATCACCTGCCAATAAAAAACTTACAGAGGGTAGTAGTGACTAATAATGGCTAACAGCACAGCCTTAGCAGTCAGTTTCACTTTTTTTTCCTCTTTCTCCCAGAATTTCCCCACTGTGCTTCTTTTGTCTACTGCTTGCCATAGCAATTTGTGAGCAGATGAGACTGTAGATGTTACCTGTGTTTTTCAGAGCAGTAGTGTGGAAGATAATTGGGCTGTTACAGTGGACAAATAACTATCACAAGGAGTTTATTTGGTGACTAAGGGAACAAATGCAATCTTTAGATGTTTGAATAGGGAATACTGATTAGCAGTACAAAGGTGTACTGTATACAGTAATATGTTAGTGAAACCATTCATACTATCCAGTTCTGGTGTCCACATGTCACAGAAGGCGTTTGTTTGGAATTAGTTAAAAAATTCTTAAATTTTAATAGGGAAGGCGGCAGCTTTGCCTCTCAGAATAGAGCTTTAGGGGCCTTTATCTGTTTTGGTGGAATGTCGAGTCCTGTGCTGAAATTACTTACACAAGAAGATGTCTTCTAAGGTAAGGATTTTTAGATGAGCAGATAAAGATTTAAGACACTATCTGTAAGCTGAAGCTAGTCAGGATTAGACCGGAAGGAAGATGTGGCTTTCCAGCCCTGCTAGCCAATGAGTTTTGGTGCCAGTCATCACTTTACAGAGTGATGAGAGATTCTTAATCTGTTTTTGATTTCTAAGACTTGCAAATCATGAAAACTATGGGAGTGTAGTATTTTGGGTTCACTCAGACACGTCTGTGATGCACATCTCTTCTAGTGAGTCCAGAGGGAGTACTGTTGCTCTCCATAGCTTGCATCTCCTGAAAGGTGAAGAAGATACTATTTTTTTTATTTATTTTATTATTCTTTTTTTTTTTTTTTTTTTTTTTTGGTGGAATTTTTCTTAGCTTTTTAATTGTAAAACTCAGTTACTGAAAAAAATAAGGGAAAAACTTAAGTTGGGTATAAATCCTTCCTGGCAAATGATTGGTAGATTCAAAATGTTTAACCTTAAAGGATTTCCCCTCCAGAAGTGTATTTAAAGAATTGCCCCAGCAAAAATATAGAAGCATTTTAATTCTGGTTGCAATGAAAACTCGTGAATCTTGATGAACAGGCTTATGTAGCCCTACCTAAAAACCTTGCAGTGCCCCTCATTGATGATAACCTTGATGCTGAAGTGCGTAGTTTTAATAGCATTTTACACTGTGGTCTTCTCAGTTTTCCACATTTAATCGCTCATCATTGTCCTATACATGAACAGAATCTTGACTGAACATTAATAGAATATTTTGCTTGATTTCATTGAGAGCATAATGAGATGTTACGGGCCTGTATCTCAGTTACATTTGGAATAATATCCTAAACCGTTCTGATAGCTTTGTATAAGAAACAAGGAACACAACATCAGTATTCCAAGGATAGACTTCAACCTTGGCTGCTTTTTCTTTTAAGTGAGGTTGGGTTTACTGATTTGTGTCTTTAGGATTTTTGTGTTTGATTTTGTGTTAGATTTGTCTTATTGCATGTGGAATGGTGCAGCATTTCACCAGCAGCTTATGAAGATATAGAAAATGGTCCGTTTAAAATTCTGGGAGAATGCAAGAGAAATATGTAGATGCAATTTTCTTCTGTTAATTGATTGGGCAGGGTGAGAGCATGTCAAAATCATGTTTGTGTCAGGCCTTTTGCCTGGAAATTGGAAGTCAAACATTAATTTAGGAGTTAGATTATTTTTTAATGAAAAGTCTATTTGAATGGAAAATTTGTAAGTTTAATACAAATTACTTACGTGGTTATTAATGTAATGCTCATACTGAAAATTTTAACTTAAAAATGAAGTCCATTAATTTTGGCTGAATCCGGCTTTTGGTCAGCTTCTTGGTAGGTGTAAAGTGCTGCTTAGGCTATTGCCACACACTGTGGGAACTGAGCATGGGGAGCTGTAGGGAAAATTTGAGTAGTTAATTTAGAATAATCTCAGTGCATTTAGTAGAACAGAGGATTTATTTCTGAAGTGGAATGTGAAATATTTACACTAAGGTTTCTTAAAAATGGGAGCTAAGTGATAGATTTTTTCTGTCTGACCCCTGTATCTTTTTCTTGTGGTTTACCTACATTTTTAATAGAATGATGGTTTGGTTTGTATGTGCTAGAGTAGAATAATCATGATTATCTTGAACTTTCAGGAACTTGTTAATTTTGAAAGAAAATAGAATTTTGAAGACGTCTATTAATCATGAGTGTACTTAGTTAAGCGATTTTGGCTAGTAGAAATACAGAAGTACAAATATAGGTACAAACCCATTTTCGCCTTTCTAATTTTTATAGTTGCACCTGTGCAAGAACAAAAGTGAAATGCTGTGCCTTTAAACAGGAGTCCTAATTTGCTTTCAGCAACACAGTTGTTCCACTTTGTCCTCAGTATTGCTTCATCTGTACTCATTCACAGTATCCTCACTTATCTCTCTGGACAATTTGCACAGTTTTTGGTGTTAAAAGTGAAATAGCTTGTGTTCAGAAGATACAATGTCCCAATAGTACACAGTGATGGAGTGTCTGTGAAGTGTTTCTACTTCATATTGAAGTTAACTGTTTTGATTTTGAAGTGGAAGGGCTGACCTATCAGTCAGTATAAATAAATCTAGGTTACATATTGTTTCATTCAGTCTGTATGTACCTGAAGAATAAATTCAGAATGCTTTTGACAGCAGTGGGAAATACTAAGAACACAGTCATACCCTTCAAATATTTTTCTATCAACCTGGATGTTAAGGTGAAGAATGAGTGTTATTATATTTCTGTGATGCTGATTGTGTGTTAATAAGGTTTATTAGATCAAAATGTACTGTAAACCACAGGTGAAGTTGTATTACATGAAAAAGTTACAGACCATGATGGGATTTTAGAAATCAGTTGGCAACCTTTCTGCTAGTATTATTATTTTTTGTTGAATGAATGCTCATACATGGTTGTGCAGCTGCAGAATTTTAAAACTTGTGTAAATTGATTATTGATTTTTATTATTTGTTGGATTTTTAGGAAATGAAGCTGCATTTACAAATATTGTAATAGCTTATGCTTTTGGTTTTGTAAATTAGTGTTCATAGCCTATAGGTAATACCATTTTGAGCTGTTCTAAGTCTCTATACTTGATCATTCATAAGGAGACAGTCTTCTTTTTTTTTTTGTTTTTGTTTTGTAATTTTTGATTGCTCCAATTGTATTGGGTTTGTGTGGCAAGGTTTAGTAGTGGAGGGGCTAAAGGGGTGGCTTCTGTGAGAAGCTGCTAGAAGCTTCTCCTGCGTTTGGTAGAGCCAATGCCAGTTGGCTCCAGGATGGACCCACTGCAGTCCAAGTCCATCAGCAGCACTGGTAGTGGCTTTGAGATAACATATTTAAGAAACAGAAAGGAAAACTGTGCAGCAGCAGCAGTCAGAGAAGGGAAGTGAGAGTATATGAAACAACTGTGCAGACAGAAGGTGGTCAGTGAAGAAGGAGGGAGTACATGATCCAGGTGATAAAGCAGAGATTCCCCTGCAGCCCATGGTGCAGCCCATAGTGAGGCAGGCTGTGCCCCTGCAACCCATGGAGTCTGTGGTAGAGCAGATCTCCACCTGCAGCCCATGGAGGCCCCCACACCATAGCAGGGGGATGCCAAAGGGGGCTGTGACCCTATGGGAAGCCTGTGCTGGAGGCGGCTTCTGCCAGGAGCTGTGGCCCTATGAAGAGAGGAGTCCATACTGGAGCAGGCTTGCTGGCAGGACTTGTGACCCTGCAGGGGACCCACACTGGAGGATATTCCCGAAGGACTTCACCTTGTGGAAGAAACTCACGCCAGAGCAGTCCATGAAGAACTGCAGCCTGTGAAAGGGACTTACGTTGGAGAAGTTCATGGAGGACTGTCTCCTGTGGGAGGAGCCCCACGCTGGAGCAGGGGAAGAATGTGAGGAGGAAGGAGTAGCAGAGACCAATGCGTAATGAACTGACCACAACCCCCATTCCTTGTATCCCTGAGCCACCTGGGAGAAAGGAGGTAGAAATTTTAGGAGTGAAGTTAGGTCTGGGAAGAAGGGAAATGAGGAAGGGGGTGTTTTTAGATTTCGTTTTATTTCTCATTACCCTTCTCTATTGGTAATAAACTAATTTCCCCAACTCAAGTCTGTTTTGCCCATGACAGTAATTGGTGAGTGATTTCTCCCTGTCCATATCTCAACCCACAAGCTTTTCCTTGTATTTTGTTCCTGACCAGTTGAGGAGGGGAGTGATAGAGTGGCTTTGGTGGGCACTTGGCATCCAGGCAGAAGTACTCTCTAAGTTGTAGATTATATTGGAGAAACTCTTAAGTCCAGTAATTGATGAGAACACAACCAGGAACTAGTTTAATGGTCCTTAATCATGGAGATGTGCAGTCTTGTGTAAGTACCAGAAATAAACATCATTTCATCCTGCTTCAGTGGGACCCAAAGAATAAGCAGTGAGCTGTTTTCTCTGTGTTGTTTGTAGGGGCTTTATGAGGTAGCATGTCTGCAAAGGTAGCATAGACCTTTGTGACACTAGCTGTTCTTGTGCTCTGGAGGGATGTGAGGTTTTCATGCCGTCAGACTTATCTCAAGTTGGAAGGGAACCATAAGGATCATTGAGGCTCCTGCGCCTGGCAGGACTACTTAAAGTAAACAGTGTGACTAAGTGTCGTCCAGATGTTCCTTGAACTCTGACAGACTTGGTACTGTGACCACTTCCCCAAGGAGTCTCTTCCAATGACTGACCCACCTGCTCAATGAAGAACTTTAGGTTCCTAATGTCCATTTTGAATTTTCCCTGGTGCAGCTTCATTCCATTTCCTCTTATTTTATTCCACATCTGGCATTTCAGGGGACTTGAGAGTGTAAGTTCTCCTTTGTGTATTATAAATCTGCTTTGGATAGGTAAGGAACATTTTACAGATGAGAGCAGATAGATGTGAAGCAATCTGAAGCTCCACTCAGAAGTGAATTGCATGGTACTGAAGTAGGCCGTTCATGAACACGTTCTATAGTTTTTTGATTCTACTTGTTCAAATAAAATTTAGGTCTCTTTAAGGATATGTAATACAACTAAGAGAAAACTCATAAAACTAACTAGACTGTGCAAATATTTCCAATAATATTAATAGCTATAATACCATATTTGCATGTAATTTTCAGCAAATCCTACATGCATATTTTTCTTACTTTTTGGTAAAAGTTTGGGCTATTCCAAAATTTATGTTTTTCTGTTATCAACTTTTTGGCTCTGTGTGACCTTAGTATAACCAAACTTGGTGTTTCTGTTTTCCTCAAGCAGTTTGAGGTGAATGATTTATTTGAAATGCCTGTTAATGTCAAGCATTTGCTGATTTAATCAGTTCACCTTGTTGTGAAGCTGTCTTAACGTTTGCCATGCAAAACAGCTTACCTAGAAATTTGAGACAGATCTCTCCTTCAGTCTCTACTACGAACCCTCTAGGTGTGTTTTACCCCTGAAGATGGGTTGGTTATCCTGCTTATTGGCTTGAGTGATGATATCTAAGAGAGCAAAATTCGTGTTTCGTGCTAGAGTGTCATGTTGATTCCATCAGAGTTAAGTAACAAATGTTTCTTAACCACAGTTTTAAAAAATGGGTAGGGTGTGTTTTTTAAGGCCTGGGGTAGCCTTCTCAGTCAGGTCCACAGTTGAAAAAAACTCCTGTAACGTTACACTGTTTCTTGCATTAGGTAATCATAACAAAAATAAAAGCAAAACATTACACCAAGTTCAATGTATAGATATTTTCTGTCTCTGTTTTACTAATGCACGATATGCTGGTTTTGTATCCGGGGCAACATATATTTGGTGAAGCATATCTGGTCTCAAGTGCATGTGCCAAGTTTTTAATAATCTTCCTCTAAAAAGTGATCAAATCTTACTTAAGAAATTTGGTTTTAGCAGAGGTACTTCCATTTACGTGCTGTATGTCTGGTCGCCTTAAATTACTGAGTGTGCCTGGCAGGTAATGCTTGGTTTTCGGGTGGTTGATTGTATCATGGCTATTATAACATTGTATCATGGATATTGTGACATTGATGCAAAAATAAGTTGCCTTGTTGCAGTTTGCCTTCTCTGTTTTGTGTAGATGAGTAGTCTTGTTGATTGTGTTGAGAATGCTGTATTGAATGTGCGTGTAGGATGAAAAGCTATAGTCTTATGAATTTCAGATTTTTACTTTTTCCCTTAATGCGAAGAAGTCTGTATTTTAGCTATGTAAGTGCTTTGGCAGGTTGATCCCCTGAGCTGAGCAGGGTGTAATTGCATTAATTTATTTTTTTTTGCAGCATAATCTTTAACATAGTATAGCCTTGCATAAACATGAGGAAAGTGTATGGCATTTGAATGTAGGTTTTAAGTTTCTCTAATCTTACTGGAAAAGTAGTATTTCATCTATTGATTAAGAAAAGCTCTTGTTAATGAGGAAGTTTACAGCTGCTGTGACTGTAGTCCGCAGGAACTCAAAATAATGTCTCTCACCTGTATCAGATTTCTATTGAAGTAAAAATAGCATAATTCTCATTAAAATGCCTAGTAAGTATAAAATATATATACATGTGCATATGTATGTGCATACATACACATAGCCAGTGTAAGAATTCACAACTACAGTTGTCTGCTAACATTTTTCAAAATCTATCTGTAATTTTTTTCCTATCTATATAAATTCAATAAATCCTTCTTTTGCATGTAATGCATGTTACCTCAGCACTCTGGGAACTCGTCTACTGAGTTTGCTCTCAACAGTATCTGTCCAAGAATAAAGATTCCATAATTCTGTAAACGGAGAAGTCTAAACACTGTTGGTAGGTCCTGAGTCAATTAAAAGCAGTTATCTCTAAATGAAACATAAATTTGTTACTAGACTTACATAAGCATCCTGCTTACCTTTGTTTATGAAGGATATTAAGAGCTGAATACTGAGATAGTGAGTAAGGTAGTACTTTCTATAAGCTATAATCTGTGGTCAGCAGATATTTCAGTAGGCTCTAGTAAGATGTATAGTGCTATATCAAATCTATAATATTTTTGTTTCAGTTTGATTATTAGAGTGTGATATGGTCTGTAAAAAATCCTGAGAATTGGCAGTGGGCTGTTTGCTCCTTAACCTAATAAATTGATCTTCCTGGTTCACTCTATTTAAAAATTAATACACGGATAGATATATACTGCTTCATATTACAGACAATATTAACCAAAGCATTAAGCTTTGCCCTAAAGTACACATAGATTTAATGATCTTTCCTTTTCAGTCTTTTAAATAATCTTCAGTAGAATGCATCTTGCAGAAAATACATGTAGGCTGTTATTTGTCTGAAAGTAATCCATTTTAATTATGCTTTACAGATATTAACTTTAAATAGTTTATATAGATTTAAATTTAGAGTTGCAGAATTCAGCCTTAGAATAGTGTTTTGCACCCATTTAGCTGCTTCTTTTATTGTTTCTTGCAGATTTGTCCGTATGTCCAAAATTCATCAGTCTAACAAAGTACTTTGAATTTAAGCAAAGTACTACTGAATTTCAGTAAGAAAACAGGAAAGGTCAAATTTTTCATGGTTATGCATTCTTCATTTTGCTTTTCTCCTCTGTATTACTGGACAGACTTTGCTCCAAGAACGTCAAACCTAATGTAAATTTTTTGAAGATTCAGTTTTCTTTCAGCGTTTTCCTTCCATGGCAGGAACTTGACTGTTTAGTTCTTACCATGCTTACATTCTTGCGTGACTTGTGGCCTTTCAACTTTTTAGACTGGAAATACTAATCTCTTATTTGACTGTGTAAGTACAGATTCCTAAATTTGAAGGGAAGTGATGTAAGTTTTTGAGCATTGTGTTGGGAAACAGAAATGTTACAACATTTCAGTTAAGGAGTACTGTAACGACGCATGCAGGGCAAAATTTGGTTGGTGGCAAAAGTAATTGGATGTGGAATAATAAAATTGGTGAAGGGTTGGAATAGGTAATTTAAAATCTAGAGCAATGAACCCCAAGCTTTCTTGCACTGTTAAGTCCAACTATCAAAATTTTCTTTAATCACTATGTTACTGGTGTATGATCAGATATTTAACACAAAAGATTCGAAAAGTATAGTTCTGGAGGAACAGTACTTTGTTAAGCAGTAATTAAAACAATGGGCAGTTTGCCTATATGATTATTTCTCTTCTGTGTAAAATTACAGCATTTCTTCTTTAATATTAATAGTTCTTTCAAATTCAGATCAAGAAAGTAGAGGCCATAGGATAGAGTACGGGACAGAGCTGGCAAATTTGGTAATAGGATGGGTACCTGACCGTGACTGCATTCATAACCACACAATTATGGCTATTATGGGATAGTGCTGGATGGCCTCAGCAGAAGAGAAAGGTGAGAATGCTGTCCTGCATGAGTATGTTCATAAGGCTGAAAAATTTGTATATAAAGCAAAAGGCAAGGATATGTCAGATTAATCAAATTCTGTATACTTTTTTCCATTTATTAAAGAAAAATCAGTCAAGTACTAATGGGCTGTTGTAAAAGGAATTGGGATTTGCATAGGCAAAGTAAAAGAATGGATCTTTGCAAATGTGGGAAGAAGTGCTCCTACTTGTACTTTAAAAAGAAAAAAGACACAATACCAATGATTGAATTACAGTAACATCAGGCTTCTTCTGGCAAACTCAGGGTAAAGAAAAAATTATATTTAATATCAGACTCTATATTCAATTATATATGCAGTGTAGAATAAAGTCACTCTATTTAACATGGTCATACCAGTTCAAACTTCCATGATAGTCTAGTGTCTGTTCTTCTCTTCCAGGAAACAGAAAATAACACTCATTTAACTGCAGAAGTTAGTTACTGTTTGATGAAAAAAATATTTGTAGAGATCTGTTCTTGCTTACTTAATTTTCAAGTGGACTGTCTTTGTGGTTTTTCACTGAATTCTTAAATTCTTACTTGTGATCTTTAAATAGGCTAAATTCCTTATTACAGACTTCTGTCTGCTGTATTCTCTCCCCAGCCCTTTCACATTTCTGGGTAATAGATGAAGATGGCATGCCTTGGGCATGAGTTGGACAGAGAATCTGTCAGAGAAAACACTTTAAAACCTTTCTGCATTCCCTGCTGAGTCTGTACATCCAAGAGCATTCTTGCCTTCATTGAATCAGATTGTATCTGAAGACATCTGCATCTGAATATTGATTGTAGGTGTTATTTCTGTAAGATATAAACTTAATTTCAGTTTTTTCTCTCCTGTTGCAGTATTGCTTAGGGGAGGACTTTATGAGAGTAAAAATAGAATTGAAAGCTTCTAGTAGCAACCATACCTAATACTTTAAAGCATACTGGGGAGCTCTCATGATGTTACTTCACTTTATGTATTGCTGTCCTGGGTTCAGCAGTAGCAGTCATTTTTTTCTCCTTGGTAGCTGGTGCAGTGCTGTGTTTTGACTTTCAGTCTGGGAACAGTGCTGATAACACTGATGTTTTTAGCTACTGCTTAGAATGTTTAGTCTGACCAAGGACTTTCTGAGCCTTATGCTCTGCCAGGGAGGAGGGGAAGCCGGGAGAAAGCAGAGACAGGACACTTGACCCAAACTGACCAAAGAGGTATTCCATACCACAGCACATCATGCCCAGGATGTAAACTGGCAGTTACCTGGAAGGGCTAGATCACTGCTGGGGTGGGGCTGGGTGTCAGTCAGTGATGAGCCATTGTATTCTCTTCTGTTGTTATTTCCCTTGTCATTTTTATTATTGGTGGTAGCAGTAGTGATTTATGTTATACTTTAGTTACTGAACTGTTATTATCTCAACCTGTGGGAGTTGTATTATTTCAATTCTCCTCCTCATCCCTCTGGGAGCTGTGGGAGGAATGGGGAGAGTGAGTGAGAGACTGCGTGGCTGGGCTTAAACCACGACAATTGCATGATGGCAAACGTGTTTTGAAGAGACTTTGCAAGTCTTAAAGTTTGTGTCTTTGCTTTTGTCTGGTTTTTTATTTATTTTTTTTTAATACTTGTTTTAAACAAATGATAATGCCAAATTTTAAATTACTTGTAGATTGTAACATTAAATGCCTGTTTTCACAGACTGGTCATTTGTGGGCAATTGAAGTTATTTCTCATTTGATTTCACAACAGTTTAAGGTTTATGGTTTCATAGGTTTTGCTGCAGTGCTCATATGCTACTGTGTTAGGACAACCTGAAAAGTTAAGTTCAGAAAAGGCTTTTAAGTAAGACAGTATGGCTTTATTTAGTTATTTTCTTGTGTTGCAAAATGACGTTTTCTGTACACAAAGATCTGAATTATTTTGATAAGCTCACTGCTTTGTTTATAAGTTTTTATATCTTCACCAAACAGCAGATGATGAAAAGTGGTCAAGAAATCAGTGTATTCGTACTGAATGAGTTTGATTTTTGAAGTGTGAAATATGTGTGAAGCTGGAACTTACACAGATTTTGACTAGATTAATGCTGGGAAAAGGGTAAAACAAATAGTTTGGTAAAACAAATAGAATAGTTTGGGTTGCAAGGGACTTCCAAAGGTCATCTAGTCCAACCCTCCTGCAATGAGCAGAGGGACATTTAACTTCAACTAGATCAACTAGATCAGGTTGCTCAGAACCACATCCAGCCTGGCCTTGAATGTTTTCAGGGATGGGGCAGCCACCAACTCTCTGGGCAACCCGTGCCAGTGTTTTACCATGCTCATTGTAAAAAATTTATTCCTCACATCCAGCCTGAATCCTCCCTCTTTTAGTTTTAAAACCATCACCATCATTTAAAACTATTGCAATAGGCCCCACTAAAAAGTCTCTCCCCTTCAAATACTGGAAGGCTGCTAGATCTCCCTAGAGCCTTCTCTTCTCCAGGCTGAACAACCCCAACCCTCTCAGCCTTTTGTCATAGGAGAGGTGCTCCATCCCTCTGACAATATTTGTGGCTCTTCCCTGGACCCTCTCCAACAGGTCCATATCTTTCCTGTACTGAGGACTTAATAAAGTTTAAAGCTGCTTATTTTTTCAATGGTCTGCATTTTTTATCTTTACTATGTTTTATCCCAAATTTTACCACCTTTTAATACAGCTAAGCCTTGTCCAGTGTTGTTTCCTGTTGCATTCTAAACATGCTGAAAACAAAACACGTCATAGAATCATAGTATAGTTAGGGTTGGGAAGGACCTTAAAATCTCTGGTTCCAACCTCCCTGCCATGGGCAAGGGGATGTCAAGGGAATACTCCCACATAACTGAAATAATTAGTGCCTGGCCAGGCTACTTTAAAATGATTCAATATTGCAAAATCACAGTGATGTTAAGTATTGCATCTTTCTGAACCAGGCCTTCAACCATGCTGTTTTCATCACCAATCTGGTGGAATTTTCTTAATAGTGAAGAAAAGTTAACATTTTTTTCAATATGGTTTTGGTTCAGAAAGCAGTTTGAAGCTTTCTGACTTCTTTATTATGTGCTTAAAATTTCAGAAAGAAATTATGTGTTGCAAGTTCAAGGACAAAGTTGTGTACAGAGCAATTTCAGAAGAGATAGCAGCTCATAGTAGTTGATGACTCTTGAGCAACAGTAACAGGTTGTGAGGGTAGAGTAGATACAAGACCAAGTGTTATACTGGCAGATGGACAGTAAATGTATGTGCTGCATTGGTGAGTGTCTCCAGGGTATGGCTGGCATTGGTGAGTAAAGGCGAAATTTGGTTGAGACATAGCTCTGCCTTTGCTACTTGTTTGCTTACGGTAGTTACAAGCTAAGACTAGGAGTAATTTGTTCACAGACTCATTATTAATGTTGATGTAATTGTATTTGGAATCAAGACTGTTTGCCATCTGAATTAAGATGCTATTGTCGTAGATGTTGTAAAGTTGTGTTTGAGACCTTAATCTTTGATGGCTTTGAAGCAATGTAGCGGAACTAAGCATCCAAAAGCCTATGGTGATCTTCTAATGCCTTCCTCCTCTTAACTTCCAAAGGACTTTTGCCTACAGATTCACACACTTGTATACAAGAGTATATTGTGTAGAAACTGAAATACTGGGGCTTATTGAGAAGAAAATCTGATAAATTGACTATGAAGAATCCCACTCACTGCGTACTTCTTGGTAGTAATTCCTTCTTTACCAAAGATTTGCTAGGAGTGCTTCTGGTGGCTTACTCCAGGCTTGATCTGTGTGTGTAAGAAAAAAAAACTTGAGAAGAAGAAATAAGTCAAAAATTTAATGTCTTAGGTTTGTTAATCCTTACTGTGCTACATCATTTAGAAGTACAAATGTAAGGCCCCACTCATGTATATTTTTTAAACCTATGCAGTAAAATGTATACTCAAGCAATGTTTTTATACTTCTTTGGTTACAAGAGTTGTGGATGCTAATGATTTTTTCTCTGTTTTACCCTGGTGTTCATGAATAACTCCTACAGAATGATTGCCTAATAAAGCTGTATGTATTAACAGGCTAGTATTTGAATCACCAGGAAGTTTTGAGGTGTCTTAAAGGTTCAGTAGCATGTTCATTGGTGTGCTGCAAATTATAGTTTAGTAATCAAGTACTGGAGAAAAGAATGAGGATTACCTACGATCTTTAATTTGACCTGGTGTTTCATCCTGATAGTGATATTCTGACATGTACTAGGGTAGCAGCAAAAAGCGTTGGGACAGACCAGACAGAAAGAGATGGATACTTCTAGGAAAGAGAAATAATGAAGGTGGTTGGGTTTTTTTTATTTTTTAAATATACAATAAAATATGAGGCTCTCTCAACAAATTTTACATCTTAAAGACATTCTGGACAAAAACATATAGAATGTAGGTATCGCTGGACTTCATAAAAGCCAGACTGGCAACAGTTTGATCTGGGCAGAAATACTGTAAGGCTGAGTTTAGAGATATCCCTTTATATGGATGTGTGAAGTTGATAATTATATGTAGGAAGAACATCTAGTACTGCCTCAAAAGCAGAGCATTTACTGTATGTGTTGGTGCTGACTCAAAGGAAGAAAACCACACTTTCTGGATTTTGACAGGACATCAGAGTTCTGAAGTTTTTCTGCTTGCATACGAATGTTATAAATAAAACTCTGTCAGGAAAAAATGCTTTATTAAAAGTTCTCTCTCATTTTTTAAAGTGCTGTCTAATTATAAACTTGGCTTGAATCTCCTGAATTTACAAATTGAGAACAGGAATTAAAACTGATATTATTTCATGCTAAAAAAGGAAATATTTTCTTGAATTTAACATTGTTCAAATTCTGATATGCTGTATTGGCAGTCTTGCAAAACTGTACTTGCCTACTGTGATTAGTGGAATCTTTAATTGCCCATAGTTAAAGTGCATGTTGGTCGGAGATGCTGATAATGGTTAGCAGACCAGACAGAAAAACATTTGCCATTTTGCAAAGCTGATGAATACAGGTGTGTTCACATGAATTAATTGGTACTGTAGGAAGCGGTAGCGTGCCAGTAACTAACCTGTGTGTCGTCTTCTTTTTAAGGTATCTAGTGGATAGTCGCTGGTTCAAACAGTGGAAAAAATATGTTGGTTTCGACAGCTGGGACAAATACCAGATGGGAGATCAGAATGTGTACCCTGGTCCTATTGATAATTCTGGACTTCTCAAAGGTAACTGCTTCTGATTGTGTAACAAGCCAGTACCAACATTTAGTGCAGATTTGTCACAGATTATTCATCGTTTGTATTTGATAGTGTAAATGAGTCTTATTACATATGAAAGTGAAACTTTTTGTTTGTTTGAGACCATGACAAGGGAACTGGAATAGATTTCCCTAACAAATCACAATTTCATAAATGAAATTATTGGAACTTCTTTGCAATGGTAACAGAATATTTAATAACGTACAAAGTACTAGCTTATAGTATTTTGGGATACTTTGGGAGTTGAAATTTAGTTAAGTAGATAGCCTAAGTTCAGTAAGTGTGGTTTTGGTTTGTTTGGGATTTTGTTGGTTTTTTGTGGGGTGTTTTTTTTTTTAGCTTGACTAGAGTGGTTGATTTAAGGTAACATTTTCAAGTTGAACTCTAAAATTTCTTTTTGTAAATGAGCCCCAAGCCCTTGCTTTGAATCTGGAACGTTTGAAGAAGTAGTGTTGTGCAGTTCAATGATAATATACAGTGGTATGAAATGATAGATTTTCTAATTTTATGGTCTTCTAAGTATGGTTAAACTCTGTCGCTGATATGATTATTCAGGTTGGACTGACTTGCTGAACTGTAGTCAGATTTGTAGACACAGGTCTCAGAATACTTTCCCAGATATTTTAATCTTTAGGTCAAATTGTATCTTTAATATCCAGTATTGAAATACCATGGAGCTATTAATATTTAATCTGCAAAATCCAGTAGATAAAAAATCTAGCAGATAATTGGTTTCCCTCTTTGCAGTTACAGGTAATATAATAGTACCACACAATTTGTTTGCACCTAGTAATAAAAATTTTTATAGCTTCATGTGGTTTATGATGAACTCTGACTTTCTTCATTCAAAACTTCTCAACTGTAATTAATATCTCATTATTTTACAAGTTAAATGTTAAAGATAATTGACTCTTTCATAGGACTTATCATACCATGTTGTACTAGTTGTCAGTGTGAATGTGCATGTCTGATGGTGACTAGTATCAATGCCTTCAAAGAAGGCATGTATTGTCATATGCATGTTCTTTTCCATCCACAAACTTAAAGGTCTTTTTGCTCCAGGTGAGTGATGTGTTTTGTTTTCTGAAATGTGAGGATCTAGATATTTCGTACATTCTTGCAGTAAATCTTGCTGTGGGGCAGGCATGTTCAGATCATCCTCTTCAGTTGCAATCAGATGTGTTAAGAAACTTGTATCCTCAGTGTGGCAGCGTCAGCTTATTCTTTGTTCTGTGTCTACCTACTTAAAAAAAAAGAGTTATTTCTAAAAGAGCAAAGTACTGTGTTAGTTCATCTTTATTACTTATATCTTGATCTATATACATATTCAGATTATGTTTTACGTTACTGTGGATATGGAGCCTAATACATTAGGGTTAAGTTTGAGGTAATTTTAGACTTTTTGCTAAAAGCTCCTGAAAACCTTTATGCTATCATTTTGACACTGCTTATTAATATCCCTTTCAAAACAAAGACAAGGTCAGGGTTTATGAACTTTACTTTTGGCTCATTCATTGTTCTAAAATGATGGATCTGCATTGGCAGTGGTACAGTTCATCCAGCTACTGTCTGACATCTACTGTTCCTGTGTGAAGGCAGTTTTGAAATTAAGGTCATATGTGCTCAGCAAATAGTAGCTGTCTCCTTCAGCTGCAGAGCACTAGTCCTCTATACTAGGTTTCCTATGTAGCATAAATTGAACCTTAAAACACTTCGGTTTTAATCCTGTCTTTGACATGTAGTATGCACTAGTTACTCTCATACTGTCCTCCTTAAGTGTTAAGCCTGAAATCTGCTTCTGATTTAAAGAATGAAATGGGCATGCTTTCTCATCAGATACTCTGCAGTGTAATGAAGTGATAAGGAAAACTATTGTTAAATCCAGGAAATACTGATTCCAGGAAACTGAATTAGTATGTTGTGTCTGTATTACTTAAATGCTGCTCCCTTATTTCCAGAACGTTTGGATGAATTGGGAGCAGTGAAATAACAGGTAGAGGTTTTCAATTAATCTCAACATTTGCAAAAAAAGTTGTTAAATATAGTAGAATACAGACATGCCATCTTCAAAAGAAGAGATACATAGTCAACTTTAGATTAGCAAAGCAAGCACAAGAAAGTAGTTAAAATAGCTGATTGTTCAACAGTGTTCAATATGAGAGAGTGAGTCAAGGTACTTTGATGCAATCAAGTTCTGAAAAAAACTACCCTAGGAGAAATGTTGGGGTTTTAGAAAGATCTAATGGAATCCAGATTAGATTTCACTATAAACTGTAGCAGTGTCAGATCAACGCAGAAATGCAGTATAAACCGTTTAGAGTTGCCTGAAGATGAACTTTTCCCCATGTTTTGCTTCCGGTTATAATGTGTGCTTGCTGGCCTGTTGCTGGGTACTTCCAAATAGAAAGACAACTGCCCTAATTGTCTGAGGCTAACAGTGGCTCAGATCTGGAATTACATTTTACACATATAGAGTAGTTGCTGTCTTACTGCTGTAATAAGGGTTGAATGAAAACTTAACAGGATGCTGCTTAAGAGGTTGCCAAGTTGTACTTCTTTCAAATGCTGCATCTTGTTGTCCCCATGAAGAATTTTATAGGGGCTATGTTGCCAGGGCACATAGGATCCTTTAAATAGGAGGGTTGTACCATGTTATTTTCCCAGCCTGGTATGGAGTTAATGACTTCAAACTTCTTCTTGGATCTACTGTAACTACCCGTTTCTGCATTTTCAGTGAAGGGTGCAACTGTAGCATGAAATGGAAGTATCCATGGTGATGTGGGATTATGTGCGAAGTGGGTGGAGAAATGGATTGGTTTCTCTCAGGCTATGATGATGTGCGATAACAAGTTAGGCACTTAGCATGAGGATATGGAGCTGTCACTTGGATTCCTGAGTGTAGGAATGCTACCTATAATAGGTGTGCTATGCAGGAAGTGAGTAGTTTGCCTAAATAGTTTCAGAAGAGTTTTGCTTTGAATACCATAATACTGATAATATAACTGACTCAGAAAATACATTTGTTTAATATATGTGACATTAAAAACTCAACAGAATTACAGTATGCAAGTCAAAATATCTTTTTCTTTTAGATGGTGATTCTCAGTCTCTCAAGGAACATCTCATTGATGAGCTGGACTACATCCTTCTGCCAACTGAAGGCTGGAATAGGCTAGTTAGCTGGTACACACTGATGGAAGGTCAAGAGCCAATAGCACGCAAGGTACTCTTAAATAACCTACTGGGCTGAACATGATTCAGATTAAGTCCTGTAAATATGCAGGAGTTGCACATGAATTTATTAGAAGATTGTAAGTCCTGGCCTATGATAATCATATAGACAGCTCCTTCTTTAGTTGCTTATAGATACCTAATTTTTGTTAGTATTGAGAAACAAGGATCAAAAGGATATCACCTTTTTTTTCCTCTGGAAGTAAATCCTCTAGTATTTCAAGAACTTGCATTAGGAGCTTGAAAGTCTGTTAGTGCAAATGATTTTGTAATTAGGTATAAAACCCTAAAACTGTATTGACTATATTAGTGAAGAGCCTGGCTCTAATGATGTTAACTCTGGCAGAGTAATGGTAGTTCTTTTAATGGTAAGCAGAGTCTTCTGTGTTCAACAGATTAGGAAGAGATTATTTTCTTTAAGTAAAAAGCTTACCTCAACTCAGGTAGCAGTCCATGATATGGTGGATAGTGTGGCCCTCCATTAGTATGAGATACTTAAAAATTAACATTTTTATGTTAATTTTTTTTGCTCCAGGGCATACTGTCCTTCTTATTAAGGTGGTACGACATTTTACCAGTTTATTGATCATACAGTCTTTTTTGATAGTATTATTAAGATTTTCAGGCTAGGGACTACAGTTGCATCCTCACTGTAGTGAACTGTGTAAGTTTTAAAATACATTTTTGGTTTTTTTGGTTTTTGTTTTGGTTTGTTGTTTTTTCTTTTAATTCCTGAAGAGCTGCTGAAGTAATATGATTAGAATTTAGTTTGATATGACTTCTGGTGTAACATGACTTTTTCTTCTATGCCATGATTATGGTAGAGCTGCGTGCATGCTGGCCTCTTACTTGAAGTCCGTTCTTTTCAAACAAATGCCAGATTCAGCTATAGAAGAAATTTGCTGCCTTTGGGATTCATTTGGGCAGCAATAGAAGTAGCTTTTAACATTCTTTTTAACACAGTAAAAGATGGATTTTTTTTTTTTAAGAGACATCTCTTGAATGTCTCTTTCTCTAGTTCTGTAAGAGCTGAAATCTATTAAAATGGCTTTCCTTCTTTGAAGATACATGTTATCAACTTGTTACTGTTTTTCCTGAAGAGGGATTTCAGCAAACTGAATGCTCTTCTATCGTCATGGTGAAGTAAAACTTCTGTCATTTTTTCACTTTGGGGGTGAAATCTAGGGAGAGAGAAGGGAAATTACAGCAAGTTGCCTTCTATGTGGAAGGAACTAACTGGAAAAATACCTGGAGTGTAATGAGTGGCCGTGTAAACTGGCATGACTTCATTGTTTTCTGCCAGTATGAACAGTAGTTCTCAGAGATGCATATTCCAGTTCAGAATTTTTCTTACTGATACTTTTGTCATTTGTCCACGAATCTTCCTTCTGTCTGTGTTAGTGTTTTTCATAGAGGTGGGATGACACTTTTTTTTCATCGCTTTGGTTACATCAACTTTTTTTGAAATTTGGATCCAAATTTTAAATTGATTTATTGTTTTACTTGACCCGTGTCAAATGACATTGCAACTTTATGAAACAGGATGTGGCAATACTACCACTAGAGTGTCAGTTTTATTCTCAGAAATGCCTTAGCCTTACAACACAGTTTTGTTGACAGCAACTGTTTTGTTGTTACTGTACTAGGTGGAAACCCTACTAAGCTGCTCAAACGAAGATACATTTTTATTTAAATGTCATGGTTGGCAGTCATTAAAGCTAAAGCAAACTATTGAGCAGCAATGAAATCATTCACTGATGCATTTCTTTTTCCTATGGCACATGCATATGAGTTATATTTGTACAGATCTCTCCTAGCAATTAGCTGGTGGCTTTTTTTTTTATTACCGTATTTGTCAGATGTATCACATATCAGGGCAATGGTTATTTTTGGAACAGTCTACATGACTAAGTACTGCAGTTACACTTTGGAAGATCAAAGGAAAAAAACATTTAAGAGGTGACCCTGAATATTATTTTCTACATTTTACTTTTATTAAAAAAAAAAACAAAACTCTTTACACTTAGCTATTTTTTAATGGGCTACAAAAAAGGATGTAAACCCCTGTAATGAGTAGGTGAAATTTCAAATTAATGTATTATCAGAATGTAAGTGGAATATTTGTAGGTTTTATTTAAAAATGTGATATCCTGATTTTATTAGCTCATATTCCATTTTTTTATATGTGTTCTTTAACTGTGAAAACTAGTTCTTCATGTTTTGAGCAAGTGGCATGCAAAGAATATATTTTGAAATAAAAATAACTTTTGATGGGTTTTATCTTTCGGGTATCTTATCTTTTGGGTAAGCATGCATATTGGTGATTTCCACTGTTCTTGAAACATTGAAGGTCATGGTGGTGGTGTTATACACAGGTAAGACAACATAATCATGCAAAAAATTTACTTTTTAGTTTGCTGTATTTCTAAAAAAGTTATAAAATAATTTTAGTTCTAATTTTTTACATTTATTAAGGTTCTTACATTCCCAGAACTTCAATTTCCTGAAGAGTTCTCAAAAGTATTTGGAAGTGTGTATATGAAAATGCATTTGGTCTGATACCTGATCCCAATCTGTTTTTCAGGTCGTTGAACAGGGTATGTTTGTAAAGCACTGCAAAGTAGAAGTATATCTAACTGAATTAAAGCTTTGTGAAAATGGAAATATGAACAATGTTGTCACCCGAAGATTTAGTAAAGCTGATACAATAGGTATGCAAACTATTTTTTTAAAATATGTGATTGTTACTTGTTTAAATAGTACTTGGTAGCAAGTTCTGAATAAATAGGTCTCTAGGTGAAATGATAGATGGGTATTGTAACCATTAAAAAGGATGGGGCTAACTCTGGGTTAAAATTTAAAGTGAAATAGTTTGGAATATTTAGGATTTTTAATAAAATTTTTTAATTGTGCAGTTTTATCTAAGCATCTGTGCTAACAGTAAAAGTTTGTGATTTTCAGGAAGTGTAATGTTTATTTTATTGGTTTATTTTATAGTAGTTTTTCTTGGCTTTTGGTGTGTAAGAAGTGCAATTTTTTTTCATGTATTTCCATTAATGTCTTTGATTAGCCAAACCTCTTTTGTCGTATAATAAGAGAAGGATATATTACAAAACACAAGAATTAATTGAAATTATAAATTAATGGGTAGAGGTGACCTTCAAAGGCAGTATTCCTTAGGTTGTGCAATGGCAGGCCAGGCACAATCTTTTACAGTAACTGAGTCCTTTACTAAACCTTTAATTTACCTTTATTTGTAGTTATTGTGGCTGCTCTTTGAGTCATTGTCTGAAACCACATTTTGATAGCATTTGTCTCTGAAAGTAACAGTCAGAATATGTGCAAAGATATTACTGATCATATAAGCTCAATTTTTGGTGTATTTGTAATGTGTATGTGAGATAAGAGCCTTTCAATCAACTGTATTTGTGCAGTTAGAACTGTACTTTATGCCCTTGGCGCTTTATGCCCAGCCATTTACATTCTTTGACAACAGTGGTGTTCTTTCAGATTTCGCTTCTCTTTACATTATTCATAGTGACTTACAATTGCTACCTTTTAATTCTTTGCAGATTTTGCTTGCTTTTAAAACGCAATCATTTACTTTGTTTAAAATTTAATCTTGAAGTTAAGTAATCACCTGCTTGTATTAGAATAAAAACTTCAAAATTATGAAATCTGCCCTTGAAACCAGGCTTTAGTGTTGTATGTTAATTGGCCTTTTCGAGATCTGATTGAACTTGGGAAGTTGTACTTCAGTATTCTCTAAGCAAACTCAGAAACTTAGAAAAAAAACAGTTTAACATTATCCCTTCCTGAAGACTAAATACAAGCTATTTTGCTGCTATAGTGAATTTAATTGTATCATTGGAATTATAGGCAATTGATTAATTTCTTGTATTTTCTTTCTCTAATCAGAAGTAGGGCAGTTTGGAATGACTGTTACTCTGTTTTCTTCGCAGAGAGAGAATTACAATTACAAGAAATTTGTCATAAATTGTAATGAGGAAGAGTCAGGGTCAGTGGCAACCCCTTTACTGATGCTGACCTTATTTCCTCTCATGACATATGAATGATACGCTCTTGGAAGCCCCTTTCTGAAGCTGAAACTTCTTATGCACAGTACTAAGCAGGGCCATCCTATCTCATCTTAGAAGAAGAGCTAGAGAGACTAAAATCACTTTTAAGAGTAAAAAAATAACTGTTCTCTGAGTTTTTTCTGTTATCCGTTAGTAAAATCGTGATTCCTCCTCCCCGCTGCTGTCCTTACCTCAAGTATATTTAAGGTAGTTTTGGAATTCATCAGATTCAACCTTCCTTGTGTATGCCAGTAAGGGATGCATTTTCATTATGGTTGCAGAAGACTTGTAGTACAAAACAGTCAATGTCAGCCCCACTGAAGTGAGTGGACATATAAGGTAATATGGTCTTTTCAACAAGTTTTAATTTTTCTACCCAGCATCACTGATTATATTATTTAGTGCCATTGAAAGATCAGTATGACACCTTCCTTAATTCAGGTAAACAGAAAAAAATTTGGAGCACCTTAAATATTGTAAGCACAATATGATATTTACCTACTGGCCGTCAAATGTGTGCTATTCCTGGAATACTTCTGTTTTTCCACTCAAATGGGGACTAAGCTAAGCTGTATGTCAATAAGTTAGTACAAGACAGGAAAAAGTAATTACAAAGAACAGACTTAATAATGACAGTCATTTTCTTGGGGTGGTACTAGACACATCTAATGTGTTCTTGGGAATCCCCTAGAATCAAGAACTCTCACCTTGAAGGCAGTGCATATTAACTTGAAGACTGATGGCTAGCTTTTGGGGCAGGGGTGAAGTGTTTAATTCTAAAAAGAAAATGAGCTAGATGTAGTTCAAGAAGCATTTCAGTCTGGTTTTTGTTGTTGATCTTTCTAGGATCAGGGCTTCTGAGTGAAAATGAGTTAATGATCCATTCAGGAATATTAAATATATCAAGGTATGATAAAACAAAGTCATCAGAAAATGTGTGTAGACGTTTTCTGTCTCTATTCAAGAGTTTCACAAAATGACAGAACTGTCTGTAGCCTCTGTTATAGATGAGTAGGAGTCAGGTTGTGTCTGCAATGTCCTAAAACAGTTCCAAAACTGAGCTGATAAACTTTGTAGGAGGTTACACCAGTAGCTCTGCATCTAATGCACTTTTGCTAGTAAATTATCTTGACAAATGGCTTTGATTCATCTTTCCCTTTAATTTGCTGCACAATACAAGAATGCAAAACTGGCCACCCTTGAGGGACAGTTTGTTCTGGGATCTGTGACTAGCCTTCCCCTTCTTCAGAAAACTGGGATTTCATAGTACAGATTAATATTTTACTACAGTTTCCTTTAGCCAGTACTTGTGGTAGCACTCTTCTTTAGAGAAGCCAGGATGTATTTGTATTAGCATTCACTGGACTTCTCCAGTATCTTGTCAAGAGTCTTCCAAAATAGTCAAGAGTCTTGCAAAATAGTACTGACACACTGGTGTTTTATCCTGAGATTTCAGGGGAATATCTCTCAAAGAGCTTACAGTGCTCATTTTTTGAATTGTGTTTTCAGTGATCATCAGGAATAAACAATACATTTCTTGACTCCTGTTTTTTGTGTTAACTGCTATGAGACTTGGCTGCCATGGGACTTTGTGAGTGTATCCGTTAAAAAAAGCCAACCCAAAACCTAAGATTGCTATGGTGTAGCACTGTACATAGTAGATCAAATTAAAGAACTCTTTAATAAACTCTATTTTTGCGTAAAGAGAATGGAGTTGATTATGAACTTCTTACATTTCAGTTGTAGACAATAGTTATGCTACCTTAAAATTATGTAACCTTTTTCTGTGAAGCGGTGTACAAGCTGGCAGACCTTTTAATGTTAAAACTTTCAGGAGCATAAAATCTTACGTCATCCTTTTAATGCAAATTTATGCACTTCAGTTTTACAAAGTAGTCATTCATTTCTGTAAGCATGTAGATAAAACTTTGTGCATATGGATTTTTTTTTTAGTGCTAATTGCACTGGGATATGAGTAGTAGAAGTGCAAAAATCAAGAACAGTTTGATTTAGAGAGAGAGAAACCAAATGAATTGCGCTCCTTGCACCTGGTTTTGCTGCCAGTCTCACTTCTAACCATTCCCAACCCATCCACACTCCTGTGTTACCACACTGAGAAATGGGTAGGTGGGTAGTTAGGTACCTCCTGTACCTGTTCTTATCAACTTGTCTTTATTTGGTCTGCTTTGTTAAGAGATTCAGGAGGGAATAAAATAATCCTCCGGCTGTTTGCATTTTAAAGGCAAGGGAACTAGCAACTTCTTGCTTGAACTACAACGTAGTGTAGTTTCATGGCTGTTTCTACATTTTCATTAATATTTTATTTTGAATGTAAGAAAAAAGTAGGTGATTCTGATGCTTTATTTTTATTCTTCTTTACGCTGTTTGCATAGTGAAATGCTGAACTTGTGTTCTTTCCCTTTCAAAACAGATACAATCGAAAAAGAAATAAGAAAAATCTTCAATATTCCAAGTGAAAAAGAGACCAGATTGTGGAACAAATACATGAGTAACACTTTTGAACCTTTGAATAAACCAGACAGTACCATACAGGATGCTGGCTTATACCAGGGACAGGTACAGTGCAATACTTTTTATATGTTGGTTTGGGTTTTTTTATCATGAAAATGTAACCATACCCTATGAATTTTCCTTCTTTTTAAATGAAAATTGCCTCCTATTAGGTTGGTTAGGGATAGAGGATTTTATAACCAGATTCACCAAAATAGAAGTAGTCTTTGAGTGTATTTTCAGGATTAAAGATGAGTTTAACTCTCCTGGTGAATTAAAAATAAATGAATGTAATGCTTCTGACTTGGAATTTGACAAAACCTGAAATAAGGAAAAAAAAAAAATGCTCCTAGGATCTGGAATATGTTCCTAAAATTAAACCCAAAATTTGAAGAACTTTTTAGGTACTCTAGAATAATGTCTTCTACTCAAATTTCACTGCCCAGATTTTAGAATTTAAGAAAAAGTGAAAAGTTTTCAGGTAGAACTATAGTGACAAAAAAGCCTGAAAACCTGCTTTATCATGAGGCTCTATCATCACTTTAAAATCCCTTTCTGGGAGATTTTCTTACAAGATACTTTTTCTACCTTTTCTGATTAATGTAAAGAATAAATACTGGATGTTAAAGCTACAGAAATACAAACATGAACTGCCTGAACAATTGGATCATTGGAATAACTTTTCAGATTATTACTTTGATTCTTTAGTCTTCAAATAGAATTGGGTATTTTTTCAACAGCTGTAGTTCATGCTGTCATGCTACAAACATGAATGCGTGAAATTCATTGATAGTACTTGTAGGCAGGATTGTATTAAAAGTATTTCCTTTTACATTGAAATACTTGACTAACCTGCTTACAGCTGTATTTATGCTGTGCTTCTGTTTTCTTTTATGGCATGAAAGGTAAGCAAGCAGTGAACCAAAATAACAGCTTGAGCTATTGCGCCCTTTAGCTTCATGCTGCATGCACTCAGGTGATTTTAACAATGCAGACATCCTGCTAAAAGAGCCCCTATCTCCCACTTGTGTCAAAGGTGTAACTTGCAGATTGCCTCTATCCCAGTGAAACATTAACCTTGAAGCAAGCATGGTCTCATATAGCTATAAAAAGATCTCTGTGTGACACCTGTACTTTCAGAAGAACAAATATTGCTCAAAACCAGGTTTAACCATGGTTTCTGAAAATGCTACACATGGTAGACCATGTGTCAGTTGCGCTTACTGATGCACAAGTTTGTTATTTTTCTTGCTAAGCCTCCTAATCTAATAATAATTATTCTGACTGTTAAAGTCCATCTAACCTAAGAGTTGTTTTTCTACTGTGTAATTCTAAACTATGTATGCAGTTGACTAATTTAATGATCTAAATTTATCAGTTGGTTTCTGAAGCGAGCCTTTAGGGGTTCCATTGAACTTTTAAGTCTAAATCTTCCTTTTATTTAGTAGTTTCTGAGAACCGGTGGAGGGAAATATGGCAGAGTGTGCCTTTACAGCAGCACTCATGACCAAAGACAGCAGACTACTCTTTTCCAGAGAGAAAGTTAATTTTCAATGTCATGTCTTAGTGTGTTCAGACTGAAAATGTGCTGCATCTTCAAGAGGCAACGTGACTTATGTATAAGGTTTTGGGCATAAGTACCTATGTGAATCTGTGTCACTGTGTAGACGCATTACAAGTACAGCATGACAGTTAATTAGCATCTTGAAACATCAGTGTATAGTTATGCAGAATTAGTTGCATTGGAAATTTAGAGTTAGATTCTGTTTAAATACTAAGCTTAATTGCTATTTCAAATGATCTGGCTATGCCAGCTGTCAGTCCAGAAAGGCATGAGCTTTTTGTAGGTCCTGTGTCATATCTGCCAGCATAGGACAGATACTGCAAATACCCAAAGGCGTTTCAAATGGCAGTTAATGCCTGTGTCTAGGACTGCATGTTCCATACTCCCTTTTGTACCAGTAACAACTCGACCCAAGTTAATTTCATTAGCCAGTTGTCCTATTGGAGAATTAATATTAGATGAATACTTCTGCAAAAAATACAGGAGTAACCAGACAGGTATGACTTTAAGGCTATCAAGGCAGAAAGCAGTTTCATTTGGTTTTGCTGAGGCTTTTTTCCTACTGATCTGTATTGTGTGTGATGCAGAATTCCTTCAGGAATATCCCTTCCTTAACAGGGCTGTTGTATAAACATGGGATTTCTGTATATTCATAGACACTGCTTAGACATTACAGGTTATCCTCTGACCTCTTGGAGAGGTAAGGTCTTGACATTATATCCATAGATTCTAGAGGCATAGAAGTATTAAATGGCTTGCTTGAAGTTACACAAATTAAGATGTGGGGAGAAAAAAGTGAATAGAGGAAGAGGAAGTGTAATTGAATATTCTTGAACCTCGGGGAATAGTAACTTAAATGTCAGTCTTTTCCGTCTCAGTCTCATGTCAGGAAATCCATCAAAAAGATTGGAACAGAAAGCAATCTCCTGATATTTCAGTTTTCTTATTATACTTTTTGTGGTAGGTACTGGTGATAGAACAGAAGAATGAGGATGGATCATGGCCAAGAGGTCCTTCAACTCCCAAGTAAGTTGAGAATTTAAGTCATATAGTTACTCACTATAACTTAACTATTTTCATATGTTATTTTGCTTAAAAAAAATCCAACTGTTTTTAAAAGTGGCATTTTTAAAGTTGACCTTCAGATGTTTTTGCTGAAAACATGATGAGTGGTGTGTTTGTTGTAAGTGCTGCATACTGTAAAACATGACATGATGAGCTCCTGCATATACATTGCTTAATTTTGTTGATTTCAGCCAGTGATATACATTGTTCTGCTCAAAAATAGAATTAAAGTTCATAGTAGAAAACTAAAACTTATTTATATCTCTTTAAAATTAATACAGGTATATATATTTAGGATTTTTCTTCTGTGTGAGTGTTCTCATGGGTAGCTTGTCCTTTTATCTTAGAGCACAATATTTACATATAAATATTATTTAAATTCAGTGTATGTTACCAGCATGTTGCTTTTGTTCTTTGTTTTCTATCATCAGTTAACACAGTACAATGTGTTTTTTTTCTTTTCTGTTCTGCCTGCTGCCATTATCAGTAATACCTTGGTATGGCAAGTGGGTAGAAAGACTTGAGTGTGGTTTCTCCAAAACTTTTTTAATGTTGTTTTCAGGATCTGTATCATGTTCTATTGGTTTTCAATAATAGTTGGGACAAGTTACTGGAAAACTAACATGATCTCAGCCCAAAAAGTTAACTGTGCTTTTTTTTCCCTTTGTTGGTTGATTCTTGAGCACATTCCTCACAAAAGGTTCTTTTAAGTTCCATAATCTTTTTCATATTCTTTATTCATGTAATTAAAGTTCATTGTTGTTTTAAAGCATTTTTATCGTATTACTGCTTATCATTTGAAGGACAGAGTTTCTTTATCCTTGGTGTTTTATCTCAATCACTTTTATTAGAAACACTAGCTTCTATTAAATTGCTTAATGAAGTCTGAGTTCAATTTTAGCTTAGTATGAACAGTACAATCTTGCTTAGCAAGATGTTATGAAACAAAAAATTAGGAATGTAGAGCAGCAGAAAGAATGGGATGCAAAATACTTGTAGTTTAATCTCTGACCTCAAAAAGCACCTAGCAGAAATATGAACTTGGGAGTCAAATTTTAGATGTAGAGTTTGAAGGTCAAAAGAATTTAGATAATTGAATGTCATGGATTTTTTTGGAAGTTTTGGTAGGAAGATATTCTTGATGATGGTACCTGCTTTTATTCTGTTAAATTTCCATTCCAGTTGGAATGGTAGGCAATCAGAAGTAGTATATAAATTAAAGAATATCTCTTGGAAGACTTTTGGTCTAGGGACAAATAAAATGGTAACTGGAAACACTGGTGTCAGAGGAGGCCATAAGTAAAGCAGAAAATGAGGATGTATAGTTTTAAAGTGAAGCTGGGGTATGTTTGTGAGGTTTGGCAGCTATCAGAAAGTTTGACTGAAATTTGGTATTCAGATGCATTATAGTAGTGGAAGGTTTGCAAAGTTCAGTGGATTCAAATAAAAACTATCTACACACAGTAATGGTGATAGGCTTTTACATCTGTTTAAAACTTTATGAAAAAATCTAATAAATATTTAAAGGGGTAGAAATATTAAACACTTACTTTTGAGTCTTCTGTGTGAGATGCATTAGTTTCTCGTCACAAATAGTGTACATCCAGATACCTTCCTACAGTCCTGTCATTGGTCACACCCTTGTCTCACACCACATCCTGCTGAGGCTACTTTCTTGTGCTTGTTTTAGAAAAGTAGAAATCGTAAACATAAATTCTGAGGACAGGGAATAAAATACCATATTTAGAAAGGTCAAAATACAGAACATTGGAGAGGATGAAAGGTATATAATGCTTGGAAAGGGCAGGATCATTTCAGAATGTCAGCTAAGCTTTTCACAGAATCACAGAATAGTTGAGGTTGGAAGGCAACTCTGGAGATTGTCTAGTCCAATCTCATGCTCAAAGAAGGGTCAGCCAGGGCAGGTTCTTTGGGACTGTGTCCAGTTAAGTAATGAGCATCTCCAAGGATGGAGGCTCCACAGCCTCCTGGCAAACAATTCCACTGTTTGATAACTCTCTCTGTAAAGCAAAAATTCTTGCAGTTAACTAGAGTTGCCTGTGCTTTAGTTTGGGCCCGTTGGCTCTTGTCCTTACAGTAGGCATCACTGAGAAGGGGCTTGCTCCATTGTTTTGTACCCTCCCACTGGGTGTTTATACAAGTTGCTGAGTTCACTCTGGAGCCTTCTCTTCTCCAGGCAGAACAGCTCCAGCTCTCTGAGCCCCTCCACAGGCCAGATGCTGTCAGATTTGAGGCCACATTCCTGGCCTCTCACGGCACTTGCTCCAGTATGTCCCT
>WYDI02032279.1:0-13051 GCA_009867235.2 Psittacus erithacus
TCACCTTAGCATTGCTTAAAACTGATTCTAAAGGTTTACATTTCATTTAGCAATTTTGTGCCCATCTTTGTTTCAAAGTAGAGGGAGAAAGGCAGAAAGAAAGTAAAGAAGGAATTAAAGCAAGAAAAGAAAAAACAAGAAATAGGCTTACCACCCTGTGGATCTAGCCATGTCTTGCTGGTCAGCGAGTGGAAATCCTTTCAGTTGTAGTCCTTGTGGTCTTTTCACTCCATGTAGTCAGTCTGCTGTGGTCCAGGGTGGAGGAGTGCGCTACAAGGCTGTAGGATGGTTGTTTTTTTCTGGATTCAGATTCTCTTGGAATCCTCCCACAAGTGGAGACTCTGTCGCGGGGGAGCTGATGAGCCTCCAGGCTAGTTAACTGTGGCCTGGCAGGCGGCGCAGTGTTTGTACGGCTGTCTGCAGACAGTTACTTTCGTGGCTTCGGGGCTGACAGCCCAGGGAAACTATCCCCCGCCTTCGTGGAACAGCATTCTCTGCCACTGTGCGGTTTGGCCAAGCGATAACGAGCTGCCATTTTGTTCTTTTGAGTTGTTTTGAGGCAAAAACTGAAAGGCTCTCTTGACCAACACAGCAGGTTTAAGAAATTTCCATTTAACAATATAAATGCCTTCGAATATGGAGTTTCTGAAAATATAAATTAGTGTCAAAGAGTACCCTAACTTCTTTCTAGTTAATGCCCCAGAAAACCTGGTATCCCACTTGTCTAGGCCCTATCTGTGAACTGTGTGAAAAAAATCTGGACAACCTAAGGCTTCTAAAATAACACTAGATGTCTGTGTTTATGCATCTTGACTACAGCCCTTGGATTGGAATTTAGGTCCAATTTGTCTATAGAGTGATAGGTTTTTAAACTTCTTCACAGTCAGTGAAGATCTAGTCATTACAGTCAGTGCAATGCAGTCTGGTTGTCTGAGTAGCTGGAGGACTCCACTGATTGCGTTGACTGTAATAAGAACTTAAACATGACATTTCAGATTTAGATCATTCACCTACATCTAGGTACCTAATGTCAGCTTTATTAAGATGATTAAGACATTTCTACAGGGATGAAGATACAACACAGGAACTGTAAGAGACCCACTTTCTCCTTGACCAGCATCTAGAAACCGAGGATATATTCTAGCAACTTACATGGCAATCCCTGTTTGCATTTAGGCAGGTAAAGCTCATAAGCAGACACCTACATTAGGATGTTTACAGCTGTAGTTCTGGCCAACACTGGAGGAGTAACAACAAATCCCTTTTTTCCCTGAAGTTTCTCCTGGAATTAGTGAGAAAAGGATAAAGCTCTAAGCCTAATTCTAATCTTGTCACTATCAAAAACTGAACTCAAAAAAGCACTAATATACACTGAATTGTTTATTAGTGAATTAGTGAAGAGGGAATTTTACCAGTGATAATATTCTGAGGCTGTGCTAACTTGCTAAATTTTTAAAATGTTTGACATTTAAATACATTTTTTTAATTTAGGAGATAGGACAGATATATGTACCTCAGATAGACACCCAAGGCTCATTTTATGGTTAATGAGGAAAAGAATCTTTTATAAAGATCATTTATTTTATTCTTACACAGACATTTAACATTATGATATTAACAGTATGATATGGGTAAATCATACTTTAAAAATGCCTGTTTCAGTTAAGAAGCTCTGACCAGAGACCTAAGGATATCACCTAAGGCATACACATTAACATAACAGATTACTAAAGTCAGGTGAGAAGGATTTCCTTCAGAAATTACCGTTATAGTGGATTGATGGCAGTGTGCATAGCTTAATGTTGAAATCTCTAGTCAGTGCATCAGATTCTAGCTCTTTCATTTTTTTGTTCAGAGAATTCTAGAGAAACCTCTGAAATGTAACATCAATGTTAGGTATTATTACTCCTTTAGCTGAAATACATTTCTTTATGCAGGTTGATATTGGAGACAAGAATTGTAAACAATGCAATGATGTGTAAAGGTTAAATGCAATTGATGATGAAATTTGTACCAAATCAATAATAATACACAGTGAGCTATTTTAATTTTTTAATTGCTGCTATTTCTAGTAGTAAGGCAAAAGACTGAAACCATGGACAAAGTAGTGTATATAGGAAAAAGCTCCTTCTGTGATCATTTAAACTCCCGTAATGCTGATCCGTAGTTAAATGCATATACTTTTAGTTGGAACAAGAAATGTTATATTTTGACATTTTTGAGTCAACAATTTAGCACACACATCAACACAGATGTTCAAGCTTCAATGTTTGCTAGGAAAAACCTACCAGTTCTATAAAGTTTATTTTTACCATGTGAGATTGTTTCCTTTTCAGTTAATTTTTAAAATATTATGTAAATCATAATTAAAGATGCAGTGGTCTTTTGCAGACTTAGAACAATAGCATACAATATATTATGGCATGCTTAGCTAAAGTGAAAAGAATAAAAACCACTGTAAATAAAAACGTTTACATAGGAGAAGTAGTCATCTTGATTAGTTGTACATAGTTCAAGATTTTTCAGTATCTGAAAAGGAGTTAAATATAGTGGCACCGTTTTTTTTTCTACGTAATCACAATTACTATAGTTAATTACAACATTTACAGACATATTTCAACTGTCAAATGTTAATGAAGTCAATTCAGAAATCAGCTTAAGAAGATCAGATAGCAAGAAATTACTTTGGAAAACCAAATGTATTTCAACCTTAATATGAGAGAATTGTTTTTCTTTCTTTAAGATGCACTAAGTATACAATTTAAAGTTCAGGTGTTTCTAACTTTTGCATTAAGCATCAAAATTAACAGGGCTTGTAACAATAACTCAAATTATTTCTTGGGCTGCTTTCGTTGCTTTGAATGACACTGATAGTGTCAATGCAGGTGACTGCATCTCAGGCACAGCGATTGCTGTTCACTCTGAACAAAAAGAAACATTTGTGTGACTTTAGAAATAACATAAAACAAGAAAATAAGTATTGGTTTATACATGGGACAACCTGTCCCTGGCTACACTGAGTACGTATTTGGCAATAAAGAACTACTTCTCAAATCACAAAATATATTCTGCAACACTACATATGCAATATGCTTCTTCACCTTTCTGATTCAATGAAGGATGTGATTCATTATATTAGTGCTGCCTTACTGAAAAGTGGGAGTGTGAAGAAGTATGATCTGGTTTGCCTTGCATAACTACTTTATTTTCTAAATACTTAATGGAGATATTCAGGTATTTCTGAAAGTTCTAGTGGGCTGAACATGTGCCACCATTAGGAAATGTTTGCCATTCCGTGCCTTGCCATTCCCTTGAGAATGGCACATTCTGAAAAACTAGATGGCCAATGAGGCAAAGAGTGCCAGTGCTTATGGCAATTATCCAAACACACAAGGCAATGAGGTTTAGGTTCTTTTGAGCCTGATGGGAGCAGTTTGCCCGTTGCAGGGGATTAAGGTATGCTATCAATACATTGCTGTGTTCTGGAAAATTTTTTTGTTGGTTGAGGAATTCTTCCTTTGAGCCTGTGAAGCAAATTACAGAATGGTCTGAGCAAACTTTAACATTATGCAAAGTATGTTAAAATGGTAAAGCACTTGCTGTGGTGCCCTGTTTCATAAAATTATTAGTGCTTTGGTAAGCAGAGACTTGGAGATCATCCTCTTTCAGATTACTGCTAACTCCGTGTGAATTAAAACAGGTCAGAAATACTAGTGTTGCCCACATCCAGAATAGACAAAAATCAATAAATTTATAGTAAAAATTTTGCTGATTATGCAAATAGAAGAATTTGAAGAATAAGATTACTTAAGCTATTTATACCAAGACTTAATCTAACTTTTCTTTCTGTCCAGCTGTCTGGCTTATCAGCCCTGACCAGAAAGAAACAGTCCTTGTTCTACGAGAGCAAATATTAGTGTATGAAATCAGATGTGATCCTAGTCATGAATTAAGATGATTTTGATGCAGTGAAGTGTAAAATTCTACTCTTTTTCTTCAGTGACCCTAGATACTGCTTTTTTATCGAGTAGACTTCTAGCGAATTGAACTAGTTTAATATATGGCTAACAAGTATTAGAGTTGATTTAAAGCAGAGGTGGGATGTGTCTATCCACACAGTCAAGTGTAGAGGAACCTAAGAAAGACTCAAGTGTTTTTTCAGTGAGAAAACATGTAGGTTCTGCCTTCTTAGGTGACTGAATCTTCATTTTGCATTTTTCTGTTTGAAGTGTTTCCAACCACTGAACATTTGCATTTTCTGTCTTCATATGCATTGACAGGTCTATGTGGCACAAGCACCTAAAACTTGCTTTCTGTGGAACTAGAAAAACAGATGAATTAATCTCAGAAAATGTTTTCAGTGTTATGGATAGATGCCTGGTAAATCACCCATTGTATGTCATTGTTCACTGTAAAGCAGATGGGCTAGAAACTTGCAGCTCCCTTTTATTAGGATGTTCATGATAAAGTTAAATATAATTAAGTACTATGAATTTTAAATTGTGTGAATAATGATATGATTAGGATATTAATAGCTTTTGTATCAAATGGTGTAAATGCGTGACAATAAACTTCCTGCCTCCTAGAACCTAATGTTTTTGTCATCGTTGCCAAGTGTCACAGCCTTCACCTTTTCTGTCGCCAGGCTGATGACTGGAGAAATTTACTCCCCAGCTTGGAACTGTCTCATTAATCCTTGCAAACTGCTGTCTGCTGAGGCAGCTGTGGATTCTCAGCCTGTTTGTATGACAGTCTACTGCTCAATGTCAATCAGATGATAGTATTTCATGAAATAATAAGGAAATATAAATAATAAGTTTGCAACAGAAAAAATATACCTACACAAATACTGTGTTTAACTGATGCATCTGCGCTTATCTCATGGACTGTTTCAGAAACAGGTGAGAGGCAATCTTACAACAGCTGACTAACTGCTCTCACTTTTGAGTCTCTTGACTCAGAATTCTTTTCTTCAGCAGCTAAAAAAGGAGTTGTTTCTGTGCATTCTGCATGCAGTCTTCTGCTCCAAGACAAACTGAATGTAAAATATTCCAGTCCCAGTGATGAGAACTATATACCCGTCATTGACTTAATTTTAATTTTTAAAATGGTCCCATTTTTTAATAAACAGATTTTTTATTGATGAATCTGCACAACAATGATATGCACATAAATCACGTCCATAGGTCTGAGGAGTTTCTGTAAAAATGCTAAAAACATGTGAAACTCTCCCAGTTTAAAGTGCAAATTGGGCGTTTGGGGTGGGAAATCAAGGCAAGTTTTACAAATTTTTTTTGCAAAGTTGGCAAGGCTGTTACTGTAGCTTTAAGGCTTTTGCTACCTTTGTGTAGCCACAGGAGTTTTAAGACTGACTTTGTATTCTTAAGATTATTTTTGGTTTTGAAATGAAACAGGTAATAGGTGGTGATTTGTTGAAGGAATAAGCTCTGGTGACCTCATAAATTGAGTTCAATTTTGTGTCTCACCTTCTTCATAACAGTTATCAAGGACCTAAATTTATTAAGTCAAAACTGAAGGGGTCTGAAACTATTAAAACTTAAGCCAGTAGAAAATACTTTCTGAAACTCAAGGCAAAAATGTGAGCATATTGTGGTTTGTGTGTGTGTGTGTGTGTTTGTATGTGTAAGTAATCTAAACAGGACTTCCTATTTTTTCTGGCTTTCCTATTTTTTCTAAAAGCATTATGGAAAAGGTAAACACTTCCCCTGTGAACTGGAGAAGTGATGACAATTCAAACTCCGTAGATATCTTCCTGCCTTCAAACCATAAAAATCAGGATATCCTGTTATTATAACCACATTATAGGAAGAACTTGCAGGATAAGGAAGAATTTGGCATCTCTAATTGTTAGGAAAAAGATTGCACAATGAAATTGAAAATACAAGAGACAAAACTCAGGGGCTTTCTAGCCATTCTGGTCAAATGTTCTTTTTGTTTCCAATTTCCTGCTAATGCTTTAATAAAACTTTAAAACAAGATACTCAAAGGGAAGGAAAGATTTTCAGAGGTGCTAAAAATGTTTAATAGATTTTCATGCCAAACACTACTTTAAACTTGTAGAAAAAAAATCCCAGATTGTGAAACATATCTGCTACAAAGGTACTGCAGCTTGACTTCACATTTTTTAAAAGAGAACTCTGAACTGAAAAGAGAATCTTTAAAGGCTTCTCCTCTCATAAGGAATAACCTGACTCATTTTTTTAACATAAAATATAAAAATTACGTTTTTGCCAAAACAGAAAACCAGAATATGTCCTTGAAAATTATTTCTAAATACTACAAAGGAGAAAAAAGGGGGTGGAGGAGGGGGGGTAGAGAGATAGTGCAACCTAAAAAGGAATCATGTTTTTATCCTTGATATTTTCCATGCGTGAGAAGTAAATTTGGAGCTCTGGAGGCAAGGGTTCAGTGTCTGTTATTGATGGAGTTCTTGCAACATTAGCTTTATTGTGTGACTTCACAAGTCCATGTAGCTTCCAGTCTTTACAGTTGAGAGTTGTTGTGAATCCTATCTGAGTATTCCCCAAGAGGGTAGCTATAAGAGACATGGCTAGACTACACAGAGCACTACAGGCATTTCCATGCAGTGTTTTTCTAGTGGGTGATTCCAGTCTCTGAGCAGGCATACACGTGTTTGCAGGTTAATCATTATTTAGGGTTTTGTCACTCTGTCCCTAAATTTCTTTAATGTGTATCTGCATGTTGAATACTAGAGATCTCTAGGTATTTTTTGATTAGCTTGATACTCCTTCTGAGATTCTCACTGCACTAAACATTGCTGACATAATTTTAGGGAAAGATTTAGATTGTTCAGTTGAATAGTATGTATTTTGGGATTAAATTCTTTCAGTATATTCTCTGGTCCAAGTCCTCTTTTATACAATTCCTTTTGTGAAACAGAAGCACGTATCCACAGTGCATCCTGCCAGGAGGTTAATGTGAACTTTGAATCTCAAAATGGAGCTGCTTCAGCTTAAGAGTGTCACTGTTCTGGCCTGTCTGGAGGATGAGAGCTTAGTGTTTGGCTATGTATTGTCATGCAGTGGAGGTTCAGAATCCATGTCCTGTACCTGCTGGGTAACTAATGTCAACAATAGACCATTATATAAAAGCTAGTTGGTGAGGACAGTGCCAACAGATGTCCTTTGTAAAAGTGATTGTGACTGCTGTATGTCTTGACAAACTTAGGGCTGTCACTATATATTAGGAATACTCTGTACACAGGAGTTGTGGGTTCCCCTGAGAGCCTAAGCAATACCTTGTGCTGTCTCTGTATGGCTCTGATATTTAAGCAGGAGTTGAATTTCTAGCAACCGAGCTTGGAGCACTAGCACAAATACCTGTTTAGTTGTCTTGAGATCTGTGCTGTCCAAAAATGAGCTGCCAGTTAATTTAAAACTCCCTTGAGGTTAGTCTGAACCGGTAAGCAGGCTGGCTGAGTTAGTGTTTTGAATTCAACTACTTCAGTACTGTCTAACTCCCATGTCAGGAACAGTTTCCATGGCTTAAATCTAGTAATTTATGCTATGTTTCCCATTTTGTGACACAGACTACTTTAGTACATTATACATATATTTAGTACAATAGTACATTGCTTTCTCACAGTTTTCTAAGATGATTGCTTAAATGTTTCTAACATGTTTTTGGTATAAATGGAAGGTCTTTACAAATTCCAGCAGGTAAATGCAACTAGATCTTCATAAGGTGTGACAGGAGAGCAGGGGCGACCATGAGGGAAGATCATCAGGGGAGGGCTGGAGTGGTCATGAGAGGACAGGAGAAGCAGCCATGCGGGTTGAGGGGAGACTGTGAGGGGACAGCCATGAGAGGTGAGAGAAGATCATGAGGGGAGAGCAGGTGCGGCCACGATGGAAGATCATGAGGGGAGAGGTGGGGCAGTCGTGAGGGGACGGGAGAGGCAGCCATGAGGGGAAATCATGGGACAGGAGAGGTGGCCATGAGGGGGGAGATGAGATTGTGAGGTGAGAGCAGGGCCAGACACAGCCCATGAGGGAGGATCTTGAGGGGAAAGGCAGGGTGACCATGAGGGGTAGAGGTGCCACTATAGGGGGCAGATGAGGGGTGGCTGTGACTGCAGATCATGAGGGGCAGCCATGAGGGAAGATCAGATTGCCCTTAGTGACAAGGTTTAGTGGTGGGCTTGACAGTCCTTTGGTAGCAGTTGGGTTAGATGATCTTTGAAAGATGGAAAACAGGGTCTGCTACATGCTGGGGCTACTTGTTCTTGCCTTGCTTGGACTTCCTCAGCTGACCATCCCTGAGAACTCAGTTGACAGTCTACTTTTCTTCCTTCAAGGTCGCCTATCACTGCCCTCCTCACAGGTTGCTTGTCGCTTTCTACTGTCTCATGCAGAGCCTGGTTACCTTCCCATTCAATAGTAGTCTTAGATAGGTGAAGTCATGATTACCTTGAACCAAGCAAAGCTAGGTAGTTTTACCTTCTCTCCCCAGAAAAGCTCTTCCAGTGTTCGCTTTTGGGAGCACCAGGAAGCACCTGCAATGGCAATGTGCAAGTTAGCAGGGGGCCGGAACCTCCCTGCCCAATTGCTACCCTGGCTCTGAAAGGCACATACCTTGGATGGGTTTGCTCAGCTCAGCTGAGCCAGCTGTGGTGGGATCGCCACACAAAGCGCAATGGCCAACTTGCATTACCCTTGCTGTGCACTTTGCCAGAGCTGCAGGCTGGTGGATGACTGTGCTTGTCCCTGTGGCAGCAGCCCCACCAAGGGGGCAAGAGAGGCATCGTTGTTTAGGAATGAGACCCTGGGGCTCAGCTACTCCCTGCCGCAGAGTGATGGGGATGAATGTTCCCTGCGGGGAGGGCAGTGGCAGCCCCATCGCAGCATGCGTGCGTGCCTGCCTGCAAGAGAGGAGAAGGGTCATCCAGCCTGTCTTCTCCCGAACTCACCAGCTGTGTGGCCATGTTCACCTTCACTGCCAGAGGGGGTGAGAGGTGGCAACTGCTTGGCAACTGCTTAGCACCTGCAAGAAATGTGCTGCACTCGCCAAGTGCGCTGGGGACCTGCAGCAGAAAGGGCCCACAGTGAGCTGAATCAGCCCCTGGCTGTGTCTGAGAGGTGAGACTGCACCCCAAGTGGCCTTTACCTGAGCCTGGCACTCGAGCACCTTCTTCAGGCTGCTGATGTGTAGTGTTGCCCCCTGGACAAGGGGAAAAGAGCAGAAGGTGAGGAGTGATGCAGCTGATGCTGGGCTGGAGCAGCACCTGGGGGCAGCGCAGGGGCAGGAGGGACACTCACAGCATTGCGGCTGCTCAGCTCTTTCAGCACCAGCACGATGGAGGGCAGCTGGGTGACCCAGGGTACCTCCACTCCTTCAGGAGGTCTGTGCACTGGGAAGGGGCAGAGAAAAAGCTGTGTGAGACCCGAGCCAACTCTTCCCTCTGCTGCCAGCCTGGGGAGCACTTGCACACTGCCCCGAATAGCCAGTAACGCCCAGCAGTGGAGCGGGAGCAGCAGCAGTGGCAAGGATGGGGCTGTGCAGGTGGTGGCTGGACACGGCTGGGTGAAGCAGCTCTGCCAGATGTGCCTGCTCAGCAGTGGGGCACCTCTGCCTGCAGTTGTGAGACACCTCTGCATGCAGCTGTTGGAACACCTCTCCCAGCTCAGAAGTGTTTCCTCATCGTATGAATGTCAAGCGTAGAGCATCCCCTGTGATGGGAGCGCAGGCTGCCCAGCCTGCAGTGCCAGTCAGGGCTTACTCAAGGAGGATGCTGACCCAGAGCCTCTTTACTGCCCAGGAGCTTGCAAAAGAAAGGAGAAATAGCCTGAGTGCCCACTGTACTCCAGCCTGCGGGCCGGGGAGGGTGCTGGCACAGCCTTGCTTGTGGGGATGGTCGCAGGGCCAGGATGATGCCCCATGGGGCAGGACAGAGGTGCTGCCCAGCTGTCTGGTGTGACCAGAAGGTGATGATGATACAGTAGCCACAGGGTCAGATGAAGATGAGGGAGCTGCTGGTCTTCCCTTCCTCCTCCTCGGCAGCATCCCCAGCTGTGCCCTTCCTGCAGCGAAACACCTGCAACAGGCCCATGGCCAGGCAGAGCTGTAGGTGTGGGGTGCTGCCACGTCTGCAGAGAGGAGCATCAGGGAGTGGTCTGAAGGTGGCTGAGCGTGCTGGCTCCCTTCTAAGCACTCGCCATCATGACAGGGCCGGGAGACGACTTGAGTGTAAAAAACTTATGTTAAAACACACAGGATGGGAGTGCGCCTTTACAATATATGGGCACTCCCAGTGCTGCCGGTGTGGCGCTGTCAGTGTGGCAGGTGCTGGGGCCATTTTCAGGACAGCAAGGGTTATAGCAGAGCACTCTGGTGACCTCAGTTCTGGAACCTGGGGGCCCAGGTAGAGTGGGGCCCTGTGGATTTCTCCCCAGTTTGCCCATGTCCAGCCCCATCCCCAAGGACTGCTCTCTTAGAACTGTAGTGTCCACCAATGGAAAATCATGTCTTCTGACTCACGGGATGAGGGACCCCCAGGTCTTGCCATGCAGATTAAAGACTGAGGCAAGGCAAAGGCATTAAATGCCTCTGTCATGTCTTCATCCCCAGGTTTCCGTGACTGTCTCTGTCAAGTATCAGTCAGATGCTTTCCTTAGGCCTCCTCTTGCTATTAGCATACTTCAAAAAGCCTTGTGTTGTTTTCTAATAGAACACTGGCCAGTTTCATCTCTAGTTGAGCTCTTGCCTTTTGTGATGTCTTCTTCCATGTGTGAACCACAGCTTGATAGTCTTCCTGAGAAACTCAGCCTTGCTTCTAGATGGCATATAGTTCCTTTTTTCACCTTAATTCCAGAAGGAATTCCAGGCTGGTCTTCTGCCACACTTGCTGACTTCCATTGACTCTGTGGGATTGCTGCTGCTGTGCTTTCAAAATGGTTCTTTTAAAGTGAACAGCTCTTACTGACCCCTAAGTCCACTGACCCCTAAGTCTTCAGAAGCTCATTTTCATGGGACCCTGCTAAATAGCTGCCTGTGCAGCTTCAGTTTTGTTCTCTTGATATCCAGGGTAGCAATTACACTGAACTTTCTTCTCATGACACCCAAAATTTTAGGCTCAAGGTCTTTGGGATTACAGTGATCGAGACAGCCTTCTACCGTCGCATCTCCCATGAGTCCTTGATTTACAAAGAGCAAGTCTAGGAGTGCGCTTTTCCTATTTGGCTCACTGAGTGCTTGTGAAAAGAAATTGCGTTCAACAAACTTCAGGAATTTACCAGCCTTACTTGTCTCAGTAGTGACAATATGGTATTCCCAGCTGAGGTGTGGGAAATTGAAATCCACAGAAGGACAAGGGCTATCTATCCAGAGATTTCTTCTAATTGCCTATAGAATAACTCACCAAAGATACCCTGCTGGCTGGGTGATTGATGGTAGACACCCACAAAGGACACTGTCTTTGTTTTCCATCCCCTGATCCTTACCCTCAGGCTCTCTACCACATCATCCCTGATGGTAAGGACTATAAAGTCCAATCCCTTTTACTCTACACAGTAGACATTACGCTTTAGAGTCATAGAATCATGGAATACTTAGGGTTGGAAAAGAACTTAAGATCATCGAGTTCTATGGACAGATATGCACTTCAGAGGGGACAGCTGGAAGTCTGAGGACATACCTATAGAATCTCAGATCATACCCAGATGATGCCAAAGAGTAGGCTGCTGCATCAGGCCCTTGATACCCTCTCACTCTAATGGCTGCGTGGACACCTAGTCCAAACAGAGACACAGGAGAAGTTAGAGTGAGCTAAATCCCACCCTAGTTTTAGTTCCCTCTTCTACCAAGAGGGTTTGCATTCTCTTTCGCCACAGCTGAGATCTAGTGGGAGTATTGTCCATAGAGTTTCTGTTGCTTCTGCGGTTCTGAGCAAACACTGGGGCTAAAAGACTTTTTTTGTTGTCCGTCTCCTGTGGGATGGGGAGGAGAATTGAGAAAAGGTGAAACCTGTGGAATGAGAAAAGAGAGTTTAATCATTGAAATAATACTGTTATGTAACAGGAACAATAGTAACTTAAAGGGAGATAGAAAGAGCAATAAAACAGTTGCAGCCCAGAAATCCAACAGTACCCTGGGCTGCTGTGAGAGACTGATCTGAAATCAGACTCCACTGTCCATTGTCTCAGAGATTGGTACAAGAAGCTGAGATGGGACTCCACTATACACTGCCTGAGGGATGAGTGGGAAAGAGCTGAGATAAGATTCTTTTATCCATTGCCTGGGAGAAGGGTGTGTGGAGCTGAATTGTGATTCTGTCATCCATTGCCTTGGAGAAGGGTGTGTGGAGCTGAATGGTGATTCTACCATCCATTGCCTGAGGGATGAATGAGAAAGAGCTGATAAGACTCTTCCATCCATTACCTGGAGGGTTGGTGTAGGGAATTGCTGTCCATTAACCCAAGAATTGCAGACACTTGTGTGTGTGCAGACATGTGCAGTTGACTGCAAGACCAGAAAAACTGGAATAGTGACATGAAGAGCATAGGGACTCCCCCCAACTCATTATAAAAGGGGATGCCAGAAGGACACCTCCACGAGGACGCCCACTGCCGATGGACTTTTGGGGGGCACTCTGCGCCGATACCAACTACGAACCTTGAAGAACTCCCGCCGCCAGCGACAACAGCAACAGATGTCTGGGACACC
Source organism: Psittacus erithacus (assembly GCA_009867235.2). NCBI lineage: Eukaryota > Metazoa > Chordata > Aves > Psittaciformes > Psittacidae > Psittacus > Psittacus erithacus. Next base: position 12,703 of record WYDI02032279.1, read on the forward strand.
GCTGGATCCACGATGGTGACTATCTCTCTGCGTCCCAAATTCTTGCTTCATTTTCTACCTTTTTTTCCGATCTGTTCTATCACTATCCCCTTTATTACAATAATTTTTTTTATAATAACTGTCTGTTTGTAATTTGTAATAAACAAACTGTCTGATTGTTGTACTTGACCTCATCTGTGTCTTAATTTCGCTCTTGAGATCATGATCTGAAACAGGGTCCGGCACTGTGTTTTTCCTCCAGTTGGACTCTGACAGCTGCATCGAAAGAAGCATGACCAGCAGGTTGAAGGAGGTGATCCTGCCCCTCTACTCTGCTCTCATGAGACCTCACTTGGAGTACTGTGTGCAG